>JAEQBH010002982.1:0-172926 GCA_016808115.1 Tetrastigma voinierianum | reverse complement strand
CAAAACCGTGATTTTCTTATAGATAGAGTATATATATATATATATATATATATATATATATATATATATATATATATATATATATATATATATATATATGACGCTCCAAACTGGGGTCCGCTGATCACTCCATCAACTCATGAAAATATATACGGTCTCGCATCACGAGACGCATACCCGAAAGTAAAATGGCCTCTCGGGGCCCATAAACCAATACTAAAATAAATATCTCAACTATATTCCAATAGTCCAAGAATATACATTTCTTAATACAAATACATATTAAAATTTACAATTCTAATACATATTATCCAAAACCATCAAAGCCACAACCCTGCCTTTCTTCAAAATCCGCCTAAGAAGAGTCGCTTTCGAGCGCACTCTCGCACTAAAAAAATGTTCCTCGACAGGCAGCTTATCGCCTGTAAGAGCGAATCACCCTAAATGGGTTACTCACCTAAGTGCATATGCAATGCTCCACCCTAGTTACACACTCAAGTAAATACGTGATCCTACTAATGTGTCTACATGCCCATTCTTACGTCTCGAGTACTCACCGACTCCCTCACACTTGCCTAAGCCATGTATGAGAAAATACCATTTTCAAAACAAAATTTGTTGTTCTTGAAAATAAACCATCATGTCGGTAAAATATGGGACTACCGAGGCGAATTGGTTGGTGAGCTCAAACAACAACCATGGTCCTCATCCGAAATGATCCAAGGCCCATCTCCCAACCCAATTTCTCCTGGAAAAATCATCCCGTGAAATTTTCGCAACCATATTCGCTTCGTAAAATTCATGTCATGCACTCACACCTAAATTCTAGTTACCTAAATAAGATATGAAATGCATTATGCCATTTCAATCATTTTTATACAATATATCAATTATGCATATATTCACAAATTACATTCATACCACATGTAATTTAACATGGATCAACCATCACCTAAACTAGCTCACTTGAGCTATTCAATATTCATCAAACATCACCCAAATTAGCTCATTTGAGCAATTCACAATCTCATCTCCAATGGCCTACACACACAATTATATTCCATATAATTGAGCAAATCACAATCTCATCTCCAAAGGATTAAACACACAATTATATTCCATATAATTGTGACATCATGTTAACACATCAGTTTTTACTAACCTATTAATTCCACACAACTCAAGCCATTCATTTCAAAATATTTCAATAAATTGCGAAACAAACATCCCAAACAGCTCCCTACGCTTTCCGACCGTCCAAATGGGCCCAAAATTCTCCAAAATTTCCGAACACCCGGTCCCAAGTTTAGGGACCGATCAAACGGCCGTTCAAGGCCTCAAACCAATCGAATCATCAACAAAACACTTTAAATCGAATGTCCGCGAGGATAAAACCTCTACCTCACTGAGTTTGTCGAAACTCCACTTTGGTGCCCACGCGTAGCTCTTATCGCGTAGATCAACTTTGCCTTCAAATTTCGATGAAACCTACTATCCGATTTTCGTAGACATTTAAAGAAGCTGTACAGATAAAATAATAAAAATCAAAAAATCAAACCTCCTGCACGCCGTCTCTCTCTCCTCCGTCTCCTCCCACCACTTTGGCTTTTATAAATTTTTTTTTTTCATTTTATTATTATTATAATATTATTATTATTATATTATTATTATTATTATTATTGTTATTATCTGGATACATAACTTATATTACCTCATTCGTGTCCAAGTCATTCCGAAAATTTTTATTTCTTTTTAATTCAATTCTTTTAAATGAACTTTAACCCATTTCACTTATTTTCGACTCTCCGAGATTTTGGTAAAAATCTCGGCCCCTGTCATCGGGACGATTTATCAATTTTAAATCGTAAAATATTTTCGACTGCCTCAGACTTGACGAAACTTTTCTGTGTCACTAGATTTCATGAGACTAATTTAACTAGCAAGATTCCGTTTCACATCCGAGATCCAGAGAATTTGTAGTTTTCAACAAAAAATTACCGCTTTATCTTTCGAAAAATTCGAATTTTCCTAAGCCTTACATTCTCCCCCCCCACTGCACTTCGTCCCCGAATTCACGCGCATTACAAGACCACTCACATGCATATGCTACCTTCTATAACTCCAAGACCGTGTCGGGTATGATAACCCGCCTCAGGTCACAATCACTGACAACCCGATGGGTTATCAACTCATCCATGTCAAGAATAACATCAAAACCCGATATGTCTACCATATCTGACTAACTCTCACCTTAGATCCTAGAGGAGAATTTTCCCATACAATGGCTTTTCCCAGAGGCCTTAACCTCTAAGCCCAAACTCGAAGAAGGCTGATCCTCCTTCCTCTTCCCACCTAGCATTCTGCATCTGAATGCCTCAGCCCTCCATCTCTCTCCTATGGCCAGGAGCCGCCCACCATGAGTCCGTCTTGTAGGCGGAGGCCCACAATCTTGTCCTGAATGGACAACTTTAGTCCATTCTCAAATCTCTTAACCTTGGCCATATCTGTGGCCACATAGTCATCACCAAACGCGCTAACTCGAATCCGCCATGCACACCATCACCGTCATCGTTCTACCTCAAATTTAGAACTCTGGGCCTTTGCATGTCTAGCAAAGCAATGGAAAATACTTGCTCATAAAGAGCCCATAGAATCCTGGGTCAAGTCATCAGCTTCTAAATCCCTAGAAGTCTTAACCCGCCTCCCACCACACTTGAACTCACCTCTACCTGAATGCATTTAGCCTCGATCTCGGGCCACATCGTGAGGTAATATTCATAGCCTCCACACTCTTCTCAACTGTTGAACCAATGGTCCCACCATCGAACTCTCCCTCAGAACGCCCTGAGAATGATGTGACTTAAATCGAGGTTACTTCCTGACCTCCCGACTAACAACCCAGACCAAGATATGCAATGGCAACAATAAGCTTCCTACTCCACTTCAAAGAAAGGCCTCGCCGGTCAACATCGTGGTGTCACAAGACTCGTGGATCTAATTCTACGCCTCGTCTCGACTCTGCCATCTACACATGCTCAAATGGCAACAAACTTTATTTAATTCATTTCGCCTAACTAGCAATGCACATGCCAATTACTTAATAGATTCTAATCAACCATGAACTGACCCGTTCATCGCCTAAGTGGTGCTACTTGCCAACCACTCCTTTTATTTATTTCAATAAAATTCAATACTTTCAGGTTCATTTCATTTTCCGAACCCCTAAGGTTATAGTTCCTAACCTTAGCATTCCATTCTTTCCTATATACATTATGCCATGCATATAATTTTCCCGCACAATAACCACGCAATCACCTTTCCCATATACATCATACCGTGTATAAGTTTTCCACACAATGTGTAACACACAATCACACAATCACAAACATGGAACACATCTCCTAACACAACACGAAACACACCATGCATGAAGTGGTCTAAACCCGTCCCATGAACTCCTAGGTATTTGTGTACCTAAACCCGATATCAAGCTATGACACTAGTATCAATTTCACCGTAATAGCAATGGCCTAAGCCTATGTCCTCGCTTCCCAGTAGTCAGATATTTATGCTCGATACTACGTCAGGAAGCTGGTATCAGGACTAAACTTATGGATACCCAAACCCGAGCTCCCTAGGTAATCGTGATGAATACACATTGGAGTGATAATTATAGTAGAATTTAGCACATCTAAGTCACAATTTACCCACATTTGGCATAAGAATAGGTACTTCTAATTTCTTCTATGTTTTTAGACTCAGGCAGTCTTTCTGTGTTTAAAATGTAAGTGGCACAAGGATGTATGCCCTGAAGCCAATATGAAGCACCGTGACGTTGGTGAACAATCGGGACGGTCTCAGAACTCCAAAGAAAGCAAGGAAAGCACCAAAGGGACATATCAGACTCGCACAACCCAAACTCAGACCCGTACAACTCGCTTGAAAAGTGGCAAGGATTACATTGTACCTAAGATTGTTCAACCAGAACTCAGACAACCTGCTTGAAAATCAACAAGAGAATTGCACCCAAGACATAACTTAAACATGTACCTAAGATTAAATCAGTATGAAATCAAGTGATTTGGTCCAAGAACTCCGATCCGCACGCGAGGGCACTCTTGTCAAATCGCAACCAAAATGGGAAAATCACATTGGAGGGGGATATAAAAGCAAGAGGACACAAGTAAAAGGCGCCTTTGACTTCTAGTGGTTTAGGTTTCAGCTTATAAGAGTTTTCTCCATTTTTTGAGTGGAACTCAGAGATCTAGATTTAAGATTTCTTTTCTATCTGGAAGTTTTGTGATTCAAGCGTTTGTAATCTTTCACAGAAATACTTATCTGCTTTAAATCCTAATATCTCTTATTCATCCTCTTTCGCCTTTACAAGTGAATTCGATTTCCAAAAGGTACTGTTTATGATTAATCTGCCTTAATTATAATTGTTCTTATAAGTTTTATGGAGTTCTAAACTCTACTGATTGAATCCACTGGGAAACTCTCCTCGATTAAGGTATAGTCCTCACCTCTTTTGATCTTCAATGGATTGTGTAATATTAATCACTCTGTGCAGAAGAGTCAGAATCCTTAGTCAAGATATTCTCGACAACGTGTTAACGTAGATATCCTCAGACACGCCAGGTTTCGATCATGAATGCAAGGGTTCAGATAATTGAGAACAAGTGTTTAGTATTACTCGATCATCTTTATTTTCCAAAGAGCATTTAAAGATAAATCCTCCATCAAAGACCGCGACAATGGTTCCTAGATGAGCTTTATAAAATAAAGAGTGCTGGGACTTACATACCAGAGTGAGTGGAACCCTAAAAACTCAAAGAATTGTCTTTTCTATTTTAAAACATTCAAACCAATCAAACTATCTCACCAATCAACACAACCTTACAATTCTCTTTAAATCATACTCCTTATTGGAGAATAGCTCCTATTGGTCGATAAAATTGGGACAACTCCTCAGAGATGACCCGGTGATTCCACAAGATACAATGCTAGACAACTCGTAATTCCTACGCATCAGAATTCGGCACACGACTAAGGACCTAAGCATTTTTGGTGCGTGTCAGGAGTGGCGACTAATCAAGTTGATCTCGAAGAGAAGGAGGTAATTTGGTAATCAGACAGCAATCCCAGACGTTTCTCCATTTTTTCTTTTTATTTTGTTTTGTTTAAGGAGAAATCTAAGTGGGTATTTCTTGGACTCGAGAGAGTGTAGTGCATGTCATTGGCTCGCACGAGCAAATAGTTTAGTAAGAATAGTGCTCTCCCGAAATTTCGAGGAAATCATAATAGGTCAATTGTCTCAAGATAACATTATACCTCAAAATGGATCACCCCGGGTAATCAAAGAACCTCCGCTTAACGAACATACTCAAAAGGATTCCTCAAGAACCCACAAGGACTAATGAACCCCTCCACAACACCTGAGTAGAAGCTACACCCCAAAGAGAGCACCGGTAGTAGGAGGGGAATGTTAACTTCCAACAAAATCAATATAGAGGTCTCCTCGGCTTCCTTTACCTAATGTGGAAAGAACCCTTAGAGAAATCCTACAACCCCAAATGAATTACAACCACCTTGTGACTGCCTTCCTAAGAGGCCACTAATTTCTAATGAAGCCGAAATGATCCGTCTCTTACTCAGATATCAAGGGTCTCGAATCAGAACCCTTATTCATTCATGAGAGATTTTGAAGATGTTCGGTAGCTGGCATTTCTTTCTAATCGGCTCACCCTCCACATAACTGCCTACTTATTTCCTTTTGCTTTAAAGGAGAAGGCTAAAATTCGTTTCATTCCTTGGCGCCTATCTAATCTTTACATGGGGAAAATATGCGAAATGAGTTCCCTAACAAATTTTTTCCATTATACAGACTAATGCCTTTACGCGAGCAAATTCCGTAACTTTTCTCGAAAAGCCCGTGAACCGCTTGTCGCAGGATGGAAAGATAAGGATCCCCTCCATGCTATCCCTCACCATGGATTGACGTAGGGACAAATATGTGCATACTTTCATCAAGGATTATCCTCACACAAATGCGACATCCGTATGATGTGTGCAAAGGTAATTTATGAAAAGAGTGCTAGGGAAGCAATCCAACTCTTTGGACACTATATGTAGAATGCTCGAACTCGAGACTAACACCATATTAATCGGCTAAAAGCAGATAGCACATCAATGGGGCTAATCCATCACTCTAAGAGAAAATGATGAGTTGCAAGCAAAAATTGCCAATTTAGCATTAAAACCTGAGGCCATAGAGATGAAAGGTACATGCAGGTAATCTGTGCCTCAAATACCCTCGATACCCACTGGACTTAGAGTGGAGGAGCCATGCATTATATGCGATGATCCTACGCACTCAACCATCAAGTGCCCAAACCTTCCTCAAGTAAAAGGTGCAATTAAAATAGAGCAGGCCAATGCCCTCAATTACCAAAGGAAGCCCTCCACCTCCATATTCGAACATATAACTCGACGGGTAAGCACCCTAATTTAGTTTGAGGGAATGAAGGAGGCCAAATAACTTGCCAACAACCAAGGTCTTCATTACCAAACCATGGCTTTACAACCGATTCCACCATTTCGTAATCATACTCCCGTGGAACCCTAATCATATTTGCACCATCGAGTCAAGGACTCCATCACCACAACCATATCATCCCGCGATAAGAGAAGTCTGAAGATATAGTTACAATACCAGTAATAAACCTGAACAATCCACAAACACAAAACTGAATCGTCTCAATGATGTGAGATCTCAGACAACCAAGTTAACCTCATCCATAGGTAGCCTTCAACAAGAAAAGGAAACTTCCATTCAACCCATTCAAAATCCACAAGTGGCAAAATAGCGTAGGGAAGTTCAGACCAATCGGAGGCATCTTTAAACACCGGTAAGGTCGACACTACTCTCCGAAGTGGAAAGGTAGTTGACAAAACCATTCAACCTAAGGAACCAACTCAAGAGTCTCCAAGTGAATTTTGTTGAGAGAGATGAGTATGCACAATCTCATGTCCCCGATATATCAATTGATATTTGATGATCGCAACCAAAAGCGGACGACAAGTCTACTCCATATCCCTCCAAATTTCCATACCCTCAGGTCGAGCACCAAAGAAAGTGAATAACCATGCCAGTAATTATGAGTTGTTCAAGTTGTGTGAAACTGAACATTCCTTGTTAGTTGCCATTAAGCAAATTCCATCTTATGCTAAATTTCCTTCAAGGATTATGCACGGTAAAAGGAAGTTAGTGTCAATAAGTGAGGCCTTCATGACCGTTAAATCTACCACTAATTCTAACAACTTGCCTCCAAAAAATACAAAGACTCAGAAGTCCTACTATTTCTATAGTAGTGGAAAATTCAAAGTTAGGGCATGCTTTAGTGGACTTAGGGCAAGTGTTAACTGTCATTTACCTTATACGGACCTAGTTGTGAGAATTAGAGCCAACCAATATCACCCTCCAATTGGCTGACCGTAGTGTAAAAATTCCTAGGGGAATAGTGAAGGATGTTTTGGTACAAGTGGACAAATTTTACTTCCCTGTGGATTTTGTTGTGCTTGACACTCAACCTGTGGCGAATCAAGGAACCTGGCCCCAAAGAATTTCAATGACCATTCGCAACCGCTAATGCCATTATACATTGTAGGAGGCCTAATGACACTATCGCTTGGGTAACATGATCAAGAATCTGAAGATTTTCAATGTTATTAAAGGAATGGAGATGAAGAAGATACTTGTGAAATTAACATGGTTGGATTCCGTGGTACAAAATACCTCGGATAATGTCTCACATGATGATCCTCTAAGCCATGTCAGTCAGCCCGAGTCGAAGGAGGAAGTGACCACACTGAGTCAGTAAAGTTTTACACTCTTTAATCGAGCATAAAAGATGTGTATTGGAAGTTAACAGTGGACACCTAAATTCAACCTTGCCACCAAACGAGGATAAGACATCGCTTTCCGAGGAGAGGCCACCGGAAGCCAACTTAAAACCTTAATAACACATCTCAAAATATGCATTCTTAGGGGAGGAGGACACTTTTCCAGTAATCATATCTTCCTCCTTAGACTTGACTCAAGAAACTCAACTTTTGGAAGATTGAAAAACCCACAGGATCGTTTTTAGTCGACAATCATAGAGATATTAAGGAATTAACCTTGATCTCATTATAATTCACTAGAAGAGGATGTTAAACCTTCTAGGCAGCCACAGAGACGATTGAACCCAATAATGAAAGAAGTGGTGAAGAAGGAAGTCTTAAACCTTTCGATGTAAGATAATCTCATTGCATAAGAAGCGGGTTACCCAACACAAGTGGGCTCTTAAGAAGTCGGGAGTCACTAAGAGGTTGCCAATGAAAATAATGAGCCTATTCCCACTCGTGTCACTCGTGATGGAGGGTGTGCATAGACATGTAGCTTACGTGCATCAGAAAGACCATTTTCCTTCCGCTTGTCAGATCAAATGCTAGGAGAGTCACAGTGGCATAATTTACCTGCTTTTCGATGGGTACTGCAGGTACAATCAAATTGAGATAGCTTTGGAAGATCAAGAAAAACTACATTCACTTGCCCTTTTGGTACCTTTCGCCTTTAGGAAAATGCTCCTTTGACTATGCAATGCAATCCGTAACTTTCCAACGACGATGACGGAATCTTCAAGACATGATAGAAATCATATTGGAAATCTTCATGGATGATTTCGCTTTGGTGACTCGCTCGAGAGCCGTTTAGAGAACTTACGAAGTTTTGGAGAGGTGTCAAGAGAAAATCTTTGTGTTAAATCTGGAAAAATGTCATTTCATGGCAAACACAAGGAATCGGTCTTAGGCCACATCAGATCAAAAGATGGAACTCGGTTGATAAGGCCAAAAGTTGAATCGATTTCCAACCTCCCTACTCCTAAGTGTGTGTTAGAGACATAAGGTCATTCTTAGGCCATGTCGCTTTTATAAGGTTTATAAAGATTTTAGTTAAGCATAGGCCCGACCTCTTATATACTTTGCTTGCTAAAGATGTCCCTTTCACATGGTCACAAGCTTGTGACAATTCTTTTACTAATCTCAAAAACATGCTAGTGTCACCACCAATCATGCGGTCTCCTAATTGGGACCTCCCATTCGAGATCATGTGCGATGCTAGTGATTATGCCATAGGGGCTGTGTTAGGATAGAGGGAGGACAAACAGGCTTTTGTCATTTACTATGCCAGTAAGACACTAGACTCTTGACTGGGCCAACTACACAACCACGGAAAAGGAGTTTCTAGCTATTGTTCTGCTCTAGAAAATCTCTAGGTCATATATTGTTGGCTCTCAGAACCATCTTTACAGATCATGCAGCTTTGAAGTACTTGCTCTCTAAACAGGATACAAAACCCCGGTTAACTAGGTGGATTTTACTATGTCAAGAATTCAATTTGACCATTAAAGATAAAAAGGGGGTTGAGAACGTGGTCGCTGACCATTTATCTCGATTAGTTCCAGATTCCAACTCTATGGCATACCCATAGTGAGGTTTTCCCACGCAGCAACTCTCGCTTCTTGTTCACGCCCGTGGTGGCGTCGACATCGTGGAACTACCCAGTAACCGCCATTCCACTCAACGGGCTTCTCAACAAAGAGAAAAATTTTGCGATATTAAGAAATACTATTTTGATGATCCTTATCTATTTAAATAATCGTCTCAGATCAAATAATGAGAAAGATGCGCCTAATGACGAGCGTATTAGGATTTTAACTTTTGCCATTCAAGCCTCGAGGACATTTCTCTCGCTCAAAAAACAACAGATAAGATTTTTTAAGTCGGGTTTTATCGGCCCACCTTATTTTAAAGATTGCTTTTGATTTTTGCAAAACTTCAGACTTAAGTGTTTGAATTCAGAGGGGTTACAAACGAAATACGATGCCTCTTACCCCAATTTAATTATTGAAATTTTTACCGCTGCATAGACTTCATGCTCCTTCCTTCGTGGTTATCTCTACATTTTATTATCTGTTGACACGTGTCTAGCGGGCTGAGGCAATTCTAACGAACCAATGACCACAAGGTTGTTTTGAAATTCATAAAGGAACATATATTTTTTCTCGCTTTCAGAAACTCTGCAATTATTATGATGGTGGACTCCATTTGCAATCGATCTTTGAAAATCGTTAAAAAAATATGGAGTCACCCAAAAGTATCAACAAATTATCAAATCTACTGCATCAATGGTCAAGTCGGAGCCATTAATAAAGGAGATAAAACATATTGAAAAGATCTGCTGCCCCAATCGAAAAGATTGGTCAATTGGCCTACCCGATGCCTTGGGCTCACCGCATCGCTCTTTTAAAACTCGGTTTTTGGTATGTCTCCCATAGGTTAGTTTATGGCAAGGCTTCATTTGCCGTTAGAGATGGAACACCGGCCACCGGGCTATTCGAACTTTAATCTTCGACTAACTGCTGTAAGGCCATTACAGCTTAAATGAACTCAAGAATCATGAGAGAGTCGTGATGAAAGCTCCCGAATTTACAAGGAGCTGGCCAAGTTATTCCATGACAAATCTATTAGTCTCTAAAACTTTTTTAACCCAATCAAAAGTACTTCTATACAAATCCCTGGACAGATCTCTTCCCTGAAAGCTCCGCTCTCGCTGATCGCCCATTCTATCGTTAAGGTGGTTTATCCATACGGTCAGGAGATTGAAAATCCTGACAACTAAACTCCTTCAAGGTGAATGGCCAACGCTCAAACCATTCCTCGAAAGCATTTCTTCTCAATTTACATAATGGTGGACTCAGAGATGACAAACAAACGCAGTTGTGTATAATGAATGCCTATGTGCGCAAGTGCACGAAATCCCAAGTAATATAGTACTTAATGGCCTAGATATCGATCCACGTGGAAAGGTAAATTGACTACGCAGGTTCGCTTCGCATTAATATCCGAATAATTGATTCTAGGTAAAATTTAAGTAAGGAAACTTCAACTAAGCTTAACATTCTAGTGAATTAATGGTGTCGGGCGCCAGTAGTTAAATCTCCCCTATCACTGTCAATGGATTACTTTTCTAAAGATAATCAAGTATTTAACATTTGTAATATGTCAATGGCGAGGTGATCTTGCCTACGAAGGTCCTCTCTCGAGGTATATCCGCCTTATCTCGTGAATAATCGAGTATATCTCTATCTCGAATTTATCTCGAAATGCTTAAATGTTCTAACCTCAATGCCACCTTCAGTTCTGAATATCTCTATTAACCCGATTCCATAGCTGCCACTTTACCCGCATCCTCGAATACCCTCATCTCTCGAATCTCGGATCTCCAATGCAATTATGCTAACATTGGCCAAACATTAACATATAATTGAAATGCAGGTATAGAGTAGATGTGACAAATTAATAACAACTGAATAACATGAAAGATCAAACTTTAATCCATTGTACATGACAGTGTTTGATGTAACCCTAGAAAGAGATCTAGAACATAATGGAAGAAAAGATGAAATCGCTTAATAAAGAAAACATTGTTCTAAAATCCAAAATATCCAAAAACAGTGCTACATAATTCCCGCACTCGGGGTCGTCACTCGCTCGAACCCGGTGGCTCGTCAGACGCCCCGATAATTCTGCACTTCGTGAGCCATCCGTGATTTTTAAATGATGAGGTGCGTATTGAGCCGACGTCGCGACGTAGGGACGCCGCGACGCGGGGACGCTATTGACTTCAGATTGTTAATCTGACGTCATGACGTCAGCGACGTCGCGACGTGACGCTCACTTCCTCGTCTCGCCCTCATTGTTCCAAAACTCGCTTCCAAAGTTGTTCTTTCACCCACGAACTCGTAACCACACCGCACAAAATCGTGATCTAGCCACAAAAAACTATCAAATTATTATAACATAAATGTGAAAATGACGAACCCACTACAGTGTAAGCATTTAGTGTTTGTGCACTCATCACACCCCCAAACTTAGTTTCTGCTTGTCCTCAAGAACCGACTTCCAGACGTGACACACACACCTCGACATAATGTAACAAATACTCAAGACGCTGATGCACATGCCGAAAATAGGGGATCAATTTGGACTCCACTCACATACCCAATCGCTTGCTCGATGTTCGAATGCATAGTATATTTGACTTCTAAGAAATTCGATTGAGATAGGTGAAACCGACTAGTGCATCAAATCCCATGGTGTTCAACAATTCTTCCCAAAATCCCTATGTGCTTATAGTGAATGACCTGCATGCCTAGGTTCCGACACCCCCAAACTTAAGCTCAACTCGCCTATTAGGAAGAGTTTAACTAGGACAAGGATAGGAACGCACCCATTTATTTATGTCCACATACCTAGAAATGTCCTATGTACCAAAAAACAAAAATGGAAGAAGACCTAGTGCCAAGAAGTTTTAGCCGTTGTTCTGTAGAGGCTGGGATCCATTGGTGACTCCTCACCGCTGGTTAAGGCACCAGCATTAAATCTCTTCAAACTTCACCTCGAACACCAACCAAACCGATGGCCCTAGGTTGCGCGGAACGATCCATCTTCTGGTCCCATGTAATCTGGCAAAGGAAGTCAATGACTCCTGGCCAGCTGGCTCAGTGGCATTAGGCTTTGATAGGCCCCCGCATCACCGCCCTGTGGATTCCGATTGGATGATCTCGCTTTATTCTTATGCATATACCTATTTTTGTCATTTTTCTTTTTTTTCTCTTTTTTTCTTATTGTTTTTGTATTTTCTCTTTGGTCAGCTCGATGGCAATCCTCTTTGATTAGGTGTCCCATCACTCAAAATGGTTCAATCTCCCTAGGTTGATCGAACTTTTAGTAGTCAGTTCTACACTTATGCATACTCGAAAAGTCACTTCAAGCGCGAGTGTGATAGTGGTTCGAGAACTCGGTTTCTGACTACCCGGAATTGATTCACTAGCCCTTTTTAACTATTCAACCTAATTACCGAGCATCAAGCATATGTATGCATTTGAACAAGTTTATAGTGAACTCAATCCAAAATTGATCCTTAATATCCAAAATGGCACACCTGTATGCGATCACTATATGCAAAAATGTCCTAAAATATAATCAAAGAAGAATGTCCTAAAATATAATCAAACAACTAACAAATGACTCATGAACATGAAAGTGCGATGTAAAATAAACTGAAAACAAAACACACTAATATGGAACACTAAAAATACTACACACTACTAAACCAAAACACAATAAAACAAAACACAAAACATAGTACCCGATCACCAAATCCCTCCCCAAAACAAATATCCAAAGGTCCCCACCGCAAGATAAAAACATAGAGGTAAGGGAACTCCCGAATATCACCGCGCGGAGGTGGTGGTGGATGGTGAAAAGCCGGCCGAAGCGAGCCGGGCCCGCATAGACCGCCGCCGCCGCAGAATGATGGCCCGACGCCGTAACTGCCCGATGCCAAGACGCGCTCCATATCCCGAGTAATGAGGACTCGGCGTTCCCGTCTCATCCTGCACGCGCCAAAGCGCCGCTGAGGGAGAGCACCGTCCTCAGCATCCGTAAAGGATCGGGGGAACAACCGCTTCCAGGCCGGGCCAAGTGGCGTGAGGTGGCCGAGACGAGGGTGGTGGGCGGGGGGGCGCGAGACGGTGACTGGCCAATGTCCTCCCGTGTCACCCAGAATCCAAAGCGAAGCCCGATAATCGGAAGCTCGGCCCTCGCCCGAGGGCCGTGGGACCCGAGTATTAAATCCCTCAAAGTTGCGGACACCGTGTGTGTCCCGCTTGACCGATATTGCCTCGACGGATGAAGCCAGCCTCATTGTCGCTGCGGCACTCCCGCTTGCTCTGCACAAGCCAAATATCAGAAAAGGGTGCCCCAGGTTCATCTTCGCATCCCGGTTATGGAGGATGGCATCCTAGATAACCTGCCCAACATCGAATGGGATATCCTGGATGATGGCGAAGTTGAGCAAGGAACGCCGGGTCGCCACTCACACACATTCGGCCGCTCTGATAAGACGCCGAAGTGATGAAATGATGCCAAACTCGACCGTAGGCCAAATGCTTGGCCTTGAAAGTCTGACCGCATGGCCCGGCGACCGCTGATCCTCCACTCACCGCCTTTCGGTCACGCGATGACCATGGTAGCTCCGATGCTCGCGAGTCGACAAAGCATCCGACACGCCTCTAAAACATAGAAAAACTATCGATCGACCGCACCTAAGTCGAATTAACATAAGACCTCACACCCTAACCTTTGGTGACACGGAAGCGAGGCTGGCGCAAAATTCCTAACTACGCCATTGCCGCCGTGGACGAGGTTGGCATGGGCACGCCCCACCCCTTAGCCCTCGACGTTCTTCTTAAAGAACCATCTAGGGTGATGAAACCCTTCTCTAATGAAGGATCTGGTTTTGCAAATCAGGCTAAACCGATCCGCGGCCGCGCTTATAAAAACGTGAGGCATCGAACGCGGGAGCCTGAACCGTCGACCAAGTGTGCAACTTCGCCTCTCGGGCCGCATACATACCAACCTAGACAAAAATCGAACACCTAATGTGCACCACAAAATCAACTAAATAGCTACCTAATGACTCAACAAACCTAAATGGGACTCAAAGACCCCTAAGGAACCTAGCTAACTAAATGAATTCTTAAAAAGACCTCTAGACTACATAAAAACGCACAAATGAACTCCTCAGACCATCAGACTAGTTAGAATTGGGCACACACAAGGGATGCCACTATGACCCAAACTCCGGCCAAAGAGGGTGACTTACGCTGGCTCGGCGAAAGGGGAGGTCTCCAACGGATGGGAGTTCCGACAGTCCCGAAGGCCGGGATGTAGGGAGCCAGGCTCATGAGTGAAGGTGCGCGGAAGCAAGAGTCAAACGAACTATTCGGGGCTAAAAATGTGGCCACGCCGCTGACAGGCGGACCACGTGACGCGCGTAGACATGACCAAAATGACATCGCGACGCGCGACCACACGGCCACGCCGACGCGGCGCAGAGAGAAAGTAAATGACCAAATGACGCCGCGACGGAGAATTCCACACCGCCGACGCGACGAGAGCTTCGAAAACGACGCCGCTGACGCTGGAAATCCACGTCGCCGACGCGACGTAGGGCTTCAAAACACGCCGCGACGCGGAGAAACCACGCCGCCGGACGGATGCAGGCCTCTAAAATGGACGCCGCGACGTGGGGAATCCCACGCCGACGCGACAGAGATGAAATTTCGACGCGACGCGGATCTCACGCCGCTGACGCGACGTAGAGTTGAAATTTCACGTCAGCGAGACGCGACGCAGAGCGTCTCACAAGACATTTCAACAGACACCATCAAATTTCCACTTTTCGAGAACTCCACGCAGTAAACATCAGATTCCGTATCAACACGCCAGAAGACTCGCGACGCACGCTTTCCGTCCCAGAAATTAAACGAACAAGCGTAAAACACCGACAGAACACAACTAGAAACCAAAAATTGCCGAAAATAACCAATAGAACTCGAAACTACAAAATTTAGGAACACTGGTTGCCTCCCAAGAAGCGCTATGTTTAATAGTCGCTAGCCTGACGACTCAAACTCAATGTGATCAAGAACTCAAACTCAGGATCGTTGACTATACTTTCCGCTACCGTCAAAGGAATGACTTCGTTTGTCCGCAAGAACTCGCTCCATAAGAGACGGCCAAGCGCTGGTGGCGACCAGGAATGTGCTCTTCTCAGATGAAACTTCGCCCCACCATGTGAAAATATTCGGTTACCGCGGAAAGGTCCGACGATCGAGACTCAATTTCCCTGAAGTTTTTAGCCTGAATCAACAGGAAGGACTCATTGTCCTACCGTGAATTCTTTTTCTCGTGATGTGCTCATTGCGTCGTGCCTTGGTCTTCTCCTTATAACACGGGCGTCTCATATGCTTCGCTTTCAACCCATCTAGCTCAATCGAGTCGAGTAGTCGCTTTTCACCGTACCTAAAGTACCCCATGTTTAGTCACGAAAGGGCCCAACAGTTCGATGCTCCAATTCACCGGAAGGTGGCACGCTTTACCATAAACAATTCAACGGACATACCTAAAGGAGTTTTAAATGCTGGCAGTATGCCCAGAGCGATCGCCTATCTTGTAATCAATCCTTCGGTTACCGACCGGCCTTCTGTAGGATGTAATTTGATTTCTATTGATACTCGTCATTCGTTGACAGGGTGGTATGCAAGAGATGTACGATGACGCACTTCATACTTTTGCAAAACCTTGTCTATTACCTTATTGCGTAAATGCATCATTATCCAGGATTGCCGAGGAGTTCCAAAAACGCGGAGAATTACATTACCGTCAAGTAGAATCAGCTACACCCGCACTACCGTTCGTGTTGGAATCGCTTCACCCACTTCAGACATAGTCTACAGCCAACAAGATGTATAAATTGTTGTATGATGCGTGAAATGGTCCATGAAATCGATCCCCATAAGTCGAATAACTTACCTAAGATAGGATGCATGGGGTGGCTCGCCTTCTAGAGATGTTCCCATTCGCTGAGCCAGATTTGTCACAAGTGGAAACGACCGATGAAAGATCTTTAAATAAGGGAAGCGCCAATAAAAAACCCGGAATAGAGAACTCGCCGCCGCTCTTCCGCCACCAAAGTGTCCACCACACGATAGAGTGTGACAATGGTTCGTAATCGAGCATTTCATCTTCTAGCACACATCTCCTTATCAATTGATCAAAGACAAGTGTTCTGTAAAGAATCGGGCCTTCTGTCAGTAGTGCTTTAAGGTGTGCAAAACCTTTTCTTCTTCGATGAAGTTAAATTCCGGGAATCACTTTGGCCACCAACAGTTCACATAATCCGCAAAACCAAGGAACCTGGCCTCTTGTCCTTAATAGGCAAAAGTTTTCGGTCTGAAATTCATTCAATCCGAACATCATCTCCGCCTCTTCTACGCTGTAAAGGTGGTCTCGCTACTAAATTTTCGCTCCTATTCTTGATTTCTACGCCGAATCCTTGCAAATGTATGACCCACCGAATCAACTGGTTTTGCATCTTTTCGTCATCAAATACTTAATGGCCGGTCGATCAAAGGTGCACCACCACTTTGTCGCCAATCAACATGCCTCGAATTTGTCAAAGCAAAGACAATGGCCAATAGTTCTTCTGCAAGAGGGCATAATTCAGCTGAAGGTACTATTCAAAGTCCCGCGGTATAGTAAATCAATTAAAGATTTTCTCTGCTTCGCCCTAAGATCGCCTCTAATCGTGATAGTCGCTTGCATCACACATCAGCTCAAATGGAAAAGACTAATCTGGAGCTACAACAATAGGAGCCGAGATCAACTTATCCTTCAATACAGTAAAAGCATGTATGCATTGGGAGTCATTCGAATGGGATCCCCTGGACTAACAAATTAGACAATGGTTTCGCAACTGTGAGAAATCCTTTGATAAACCGCCTATAAAATCCAAAGATGTAAGCCTAGAAAACTTCTGATCCTTTCATCAAGCATGGTGGAGGTAACTTCTCAATTGCTTCCAATCTCATCATCTACTCTATCCCTCTCGAGATCCGGCGTCCAAGGACAATACCTCAGATTCATGAAATGGCACTTTTCCCAATTGAGTACTAAATCGTCTCTTCACATCTGCTAGTACAAATTCTCTCAAATTTGCTAGACAATTGTCAAATGAATTTCCCATTATCGAGAAATCGTTCCAGAAGATTTCAATCGCCTTCTCCACCATGCGTCGGAGAATACGGGCCATCATGCATCACGAAGGTACCCGTGCATTGCATAGCCCAGTGGCATCCGGCCGGAATGCGAATGTACCATAAGGACAAGTGAATGTCATTTCTCCCGACCAGGAGCTATGGCAATTTGATCAGAACTCCGAGTATCCGTCTGAAAGCACAGTATTCATAACCATTAATCGATCAAGACCGACGAAACGCAATGGAAAGTGATCTTTCGAGTAGCCTTGTTCAATTGATAATCAATACAAATTCTCCACCCTGCAGAATCGTTTCTGGGGACGGGGCAAGAAGATGTTGTTTTCAACCCGATGACGTATGCGTTCCTCTTTCTAAGACTACCCGAATCGGGCTGATCCCAGCCAGACCGGCCCGAACGGGGTAAATCACCCCAGTTGTTCAGCCATTTTAAAACCTCTTCCTGACTACTCTTCATCGTTTGTTTAACCTCCATCAAGGCTCCACTGAAGGTTTATGTCCATCTTCTAGTAAAATACGATGCATGCACATAGAAGGACGAATCCCTTTAGACGCCTGGGAGACCATCCGAGTGCATGTTTGTGATCTCGGCGACCTCAATAACTTCTCTTCCTCTAGTGCACAAAGATGCCGAGGATAATCACGGTAGCCAGATTCACCCCCAAGGTATGCATACTTCAAATGACTCAGGAGGCTGTCCACCTGGGTGGTTGCTCAATCGACGGGACCTGGGCTGCTTTAACTCCTTCCCGCCCGCAGGTTCAAGTATTTTCGTCTATCAGGTCTCGAAAGAGTCCATCCATTTAACATATATTCTTCGCCTCACAATCGGGGTGTTCTCTGATTCATTTGGGCCAGGCTACCCAAAGGGTCGCAGAAGACCAATTTGGCTAGACACCAGCCTCTACTATGCTCCGCCATGAAGCAAGTATCACTTCTCACTGGTGTCTCACCGCCGAAGACATTGAATTTTACTTTTCTCACTCTAGCTCGGGGCCGCCTCCGCACATCAATCACACCCCGCTAAATACAGGTAAAAGGTCTTCCTAAAATAATTCCGTGATTTCTTTATCTTCCTCCATGTCTAAAACTATGAAACTCGCCGGAAAGATAAACTGGCGACCTTACTAAGACATCTTCTATTATCCTCCTGGGTGCTTCAAAGATCCGTCTCGCAGTTCAAGCCGTGATCAGAATGACGGGCTTCTCCTAATCCCAAACGCCAAAGATAGATAAGGGCATAAGATTAATGTCGGCATCTAAATCACACAGCGCTCTCTCAAAATAGCATTTCCAATTGTGCAATTCGGATAGTGAAACTGGCCGATTTTGAGCTTCAGGGTAGCTCTTCGGAAGGATGGCACTCAGATTCCTGCTAAGTTTACTGTCTCGGTTCGCTTAATCTTCTCTTCGGACAAAATGTCTTTCATGAACTTTACATAACTCGGGCATTTGCTCAGGCACGCAAATGGAATGTTTATATGCAGCCTTTTGAAAACATCCATGAACTTCGTGGAATTGCTTATCCAGCTTTATGTTTCTTGGAGACGCTGTGGCTAAGGGACCTAGAGGTCAGCCTTGGTTTACCAGAGGTCTCGCCGACCGCTTTGTGCGACTGCTCTTCGATCGTGATCATCTTTCCTGCCTGCCGGGTGATCTCTCAACGCCTCAATCGCTCTACGATCAGTCGACTTCAGGATTCCAATTTCCCACTTCTCGCCGTGGATCGCTTTAATGCGCTCATTCCATCTCTTGGGGTTTACCTCGAATTGCTCCAAAGAACCCTGCTGTCTTTCGTAAGTGTTGCCATTCGCTCCATTTATGCCTCCAAACTCTGAATGTATTTATATTGATCGATTCGCCTTAGTCCTTATCCATAATCGAATGCAGTTAATGATTCTGTATGTGAGCTTGCTCTAACCAAATTTCTTTCGTGGGTGGTTCATTAGCTCCGCTTGATGGCATATTGTTCCGGTTATTACGCCCATCCATACCCTTGATTGTTTCTTGATTATTCTCGTTCCGATTTGCTACGCCCACCTCGTCTCCCCGATTCTCGATTCGTAGTCGCACCCCCATACCTGGCCCCGTCACATGGATGATTCATTAAACTGACACGACCGGGCTTGCTCCATCAGAGGGTTTCCAGATCGACATTCTACACTACTATGCTTGTCCTCTTACCATTCACAACTCCCATGGAGTGGTCCGAGATAGCACTGGCCGCTCCTCGCGCCATTTACCGTTTAGTCACCGAGCCACATGATTTACCGTGATTGTCGAGGACTCATTGTCCGTGCCACCCACCGTGTTTACCGTGCCTTCTCTCTCTAGGCCACTCGATTAGTGTTGGCTGCGTGATCTTCCAATATCTCATACGTCCGTGGTTTTCTTCATCAATGATCCTCCGTACCGAGGCATCTATCATTGTTCGGCTGTATTTCGCACTATCAGAAGGTGTGGATCAGATCCATCCGTTAGCCTGGCAGAGGACACTTCCGCAATAATTCATGAAACCTCGTTCCATGCTCGCTGTGTTCTCCCCCTCTAGTCAATTAAACGTATCGATCTCGCACAAGTCAGGCACTGGGCGTGGAAAGAACTCGGTCGAAACTTTGTACCAACCTCCGTTCCATGTAGTGTGGAGTCCGGTGGTCGACTGGGTTAGCTAACACTTTACCATCCCCGAGTGAAAGTGGGAATAACCGTGAATCTTAGAGTTTCTTCAGAACTCACAGATTTCTGATGGTATCGCAAACTTCGAGGAAGAAGGTTAAATGCATGTCTGATTCTCATGGGGTAGTCCATGAACAAGATGTCTCCAAGCACTGCATCGCGGATCGACTCTCAATTCAAATTGCTCACAATCGCGGGCCGCCTGATCGCCGGTCTCGAACAACTCGTCAGGTAAAACAAACTCCATCTGCACAGCACTGCAAGGATCGCCCGTCAGAGCAACGGCCCGGGCGCGATTCCATTTCGCTTCCTCTCGTGGTTCGGCTTTGTTCAACGCCAAAATCTTGTTCTTCGTTTTCCATGACTATTGAAGTTCTAACTGCTCGCTCTACTTTCTACGCAACTGTGCGTAAGTCTTTCTCGCTCGTAGATCACACAAGTGTTGATTAATTCGATTTTGCCGTCGCGACGACTTCACCGAAACCCGCATCGCACAACACACACAAACTAACAAAACCCACTACCAAAGATCGTAAAATACAACAAAAAATAAAGAAAATCTGCATCACTATCTATGCCTACTTCTCTATATCAATTTAAACCGTTCTCAAGAACTATGGCCAAAAACTTGACAGTCGAAAACTGGTGTGTATAATGAATGCCTACGCGCGCGATCGCGTAGCCCCAAGTAATATAGTGTACTTAATGCACTGAATGATCCACAGGAAAGGTAACCGATCACAGGCCCCCGCTTTACAATATCCTATCAATTGATTCTAGGTAAAATTTAAGTAAGAAAACTTCAACTAAGCTATTGATTCTGTTGAATTAATGGTGTCGTCGAGGTTAACCACCTTATCACTGCTGAATGGATTACTTTTCAAAGATAATCGTTATTCAATACTTGTAATATGTCAATGGCGAGGTGATCTGCCCACAGACATCCTCTCTCGAGGTATATCCGCCATTCCTGAATAGAACTCGAGTATATCTCATCTCGAATTTCTAAGATCTCAAATGCTTAAATGTTCTAACCTCAATGCCACCTTCTGTGTCTCTAAGACTCTATTAACCGAATCGGCTAAAGGCTACTCTACCTGATCCCCGAATACCTCATCTCGAATCTCGATCTCCAATGCAATTATGCTAACATTGGCCAACACACATAATTGAAATGCAGACAGAGTAGATGTGACAAATTAATAACAACTCGAATAACATGAAAGATCAAACTGAATCATCGCATACGACAGAATGATGTAACCCTAGAAAGAGATCTAGAACATAACGGAAGAAAAGATGAAACCGCTTAATAAAGAAAACATTGTTCTAAAATCCGAAAATATCCGAAAAATGAAAAGCTGCCATAAATTCTGGCACTTCCTCGGCCGCATCACTCGCTCGAACCCGTGTTCGCTCGCACGCCTCCCGACACCCCACTCTTCAGAGCCATCCGCATTTTAAATGACGAGGTGCATTTTCAATGACGTCAGCGACGTGGGGACGTCAGCGGCGATGGGGACGCCGCTGACTTCGCAGATTGTCAATTCGATCGTCAGCGACGCCGCGACGGCGGGCGACGTGATTACCATACTTCCTCGCCCGCTCCTCATCAGCTCAAAATCGGCTTCCAAAGCTGTTCTTTCGCCTCCATCGAACTCCGTAACCACACCAGACACAAAATCAGGGATCTAGCCACAAAAACTATCAAATTATTATAAAATAAATGTGAAAATGACGAACCGACGCGAGTGTAAGATGAGTGTTTTAGGCACTCATCAGTAGACCCGCTCTACCAAAACTCTCCTTCCAAGTAACCTCATTCTCCACTTGTTGTATATAGTTTTGATTTTATTTTTGTTCTTGCTTTCTATTTTTATTGTTTTTACTTCAATTGCTTTTCAATAAAATAGAAAATAAAAATCGTGGGCTCTGTTTCTCTACCGCTCCAACTGTCACTGGGGTAAATTTAGTTTCTATGCATCGAGGACAATGCTTGTTTCTATCAAGGGGTAGTGTACACGGTCAACGTAACTACGCCGCCGTATGTTCAAGGTCAAATTCTTTCAAAATTTGCTTCTTTTGAGTATTATGTTTTTCCTGCACTGTACATACCCGCTTGATCTCATACACTCTCCACATCATCTTATCGCATGTACATCTTAACAAGCACACACAACAAGCTTTGTGTTCTTCTGTGGATTACCCCCCCCCCTCCCCTTGCATTCTACCTACCTTACTGCTCACACAAACCACAGACTTATGGTCAAAATTTCTCCTGGACGTGTCTGTTATCGCTCTTAGACCAGGCATCAATTTAGCTGCTCATGTTGTTCATGCATCATAGTCTTTGCGGAACATCTCAGACACTTGGAAAATGATTAGAGGCCATTATTTCTTTTCGCATACTCATGATTTGTATGTCTCATCCCTTGCACCCATTTTGAGCTTAAAGGCTAAGTCAATTCCGAGCCTAGAACCCTAATCAGTGGAATAGCCGTAAACCCTATGGAAGATTGTACCTCAAGAAGAAATTCCAGTGACCAAGTCTACGAATACAAGAATGTGGGAATCCAGTAAGAGAAAAGGGGACATGCAAATAAACCTGATGAAAGGCCATCAAATGCCAAATGATACATCAACACTACCGTCCTAAGTAAAAAGAAAAAAGACAAATATATATATTTTCAAAAAAAAAAAAAGAAGAGAAGAAAAAAAAAAATTCATTAGAGAACAATTGTACCTAAGACAACTTAAACATGTACCCCAAGACAACTTGCTAAAAACAAGCAAGGCTAAGTTGTACCAGACAACTTAACATACCTATTAACCGGCCTAGAATTGGCAGAAGAGCTGCTAAACCAAAAATTTGGCGCCTTCATTTTCCATATGTTTTTTTCGCCATTCCACAAGCTTCGAGCTCCCAGCCATTATTTCCTCCTCACAAGCACTCCCAAGATCGCTTGCTCGCTGGGGGCGTTTCCTGGCTCGGGGCCCGATTGTTTGTCTACAATCGTTCGAAAGTGGTAAGCCCTACAACTTTTACTAGCATTGCCGATCTTCTCGCTTACATGGATTCGCTGGGTCGATTCGTTGATATTATTCCGTGATTGTCGGGTCAGGGGAGTGTCTGCCAAGATGAGCAGAGACTGCTGATCCTGATGTGCATGTGGCTAGCCCAAGACGACGAGACAGCTAGATATGATGATTTATATCCGCTATCCGGCGCGATTGGCATTACCGCCATTTCCATGGCACGTTTCTAAGAATATCTGGGAGAGAAAGGCATCCAAAGCCTTTATGGAACAAGCCGTGAAGAAGCGAAAACTGATGCCTCCCAAATCTACTGGGAAGGCGAAACGACCTCACATCCTCTAAAGTGAGGAATTATCCGATGCTGATGATGAAGAAATAGGCTATGTTCGCGAGGATTTCGAGGAGAGCACGAAAACGGACCCTGGGCCAATGGCAACAAAATTTTAATGCGAGAGGGGTGTTAATTTGAAACGTTTTTATATTCTCATCCCATCGTGGGATTATCCAGAATGTATTTATGCATCTCGGTGCAACACCGAGGTTCGCTGACACTTTACCTTCGCATGTCTCGGAGTTCACACCAACTCAAGGAAACCACGGTTGAAACCATATCGGGAGACTTCTGCGATGGGAAAGCAACCGTGTCACTCCACCGACACACATGCCTTACGCATATTAGCCCGGACGCCGGACCGGAACAGATCCACTCAAAGTTACGATCACCATGCCCGCTTGTTCATCGAGGCCATGTGCACCCGCCCGTGCTCCAAGGAGCGGATTTCCTATGAAAAAGAATTCGCTTCGAAAGCTCAAACCTGACATGCCCCGATGAACAAGATCATTCACAATCGTACTCACAAGGGTAATGAAAAGTCCCCACCCAAGAACGCATTCAGCTTGTTGTAATGAGGTTATGATCGAGCTGATCGACTATGCATTAGTCATATGGTGCGCGACAGGAGTTCTTACAATATTCGCGCAAGCCAAGATATTCGTCACTTGTGACTAGTATTGTAGAAGAAGGGATGAGGGGAATGAAGAAGAAAAAAAGGTGGTACCTAGGGCCGGAGCGTATCACAAATAATGACTGCGTCAAGAGTCGAAAAAGATCCACTAAACATGTTCCTCGCCTTCGCATTCTCCCTCCCGACCACTGATCCACAATTTCAAGACCATCGAGCATCGCCTTTAAGAGATGGAGCGGCGGATCAAGGGGTGGCTCAAGTGTATTTCGAAGCGTATGTACTGGATCGACGCCTCTCGAGGCTTGAGAGCCACATTTTTCAGGGAGAGCCAGCGATGGCGGATGCTACTTCTCCGCATTTGTAGGGAGATTCAAGAATTAGATGATCGTGGTGGGACGAAGACGCATTCTCTTCTGATGAGGATGAGGACGACGCTGCATAGTTGTGTTAGGCTAGACTAGAGTGGTGTTGGCACCCAGTATAGAATCTAGCCATGTTATGCCAACACCCGCTTTGATCTTTTACCTTTCTTTCGCTAGCCCACTCATTACAAACTTTAAGACTTCTTGATTCTACTTATGTTCACGCTCCTTTTGACATTATGCATGATGGTTACGTGTTCTATGTTATATGATTGCTTACCTTATATCAATCACTACGAGCTTCACCGGCCACATGACTTACCTTACATTTCTTAAAATCCATAATCCTTATTTGAATAACCAATTTTGTGTTAGCCTGTTATAATGTTCATTGTGTAAGAATGTGGTTGGTCTAAATGAGTCATGCTGGTGCATACTAAAGTGGGTGAAATGTTCTATTCCATAATTGCTATTTTGAGATTCTTGCAAAGCTTGACTGTACCGAGCGCCTTGTTGAGATTCATACCTAGTGAGTAGTTCCGATCTAAATCTTGCTAGGACTAGCATGTGTGTCAGTGTGATGAATACACATCGAGTGATAATTATAGTAGAATTTAGCACATCTAAGCTTCAATTCTACCCACATTTGGCAAGAATAGGTACTTGAATTTCTTCTATGTTTTTAGACTGAAAGTGCCTTTCTGTGTTTAAAATGTAAGTGCACAAGGATGTATGCCCGGGAAGCCAATATGAAGCACTGTGGATGTGGGTGAACAATTGACGGTCTCGAACCCAAGAAAGCAAGGAAAGCACTGCTGACATATCAGACCAGATAACCCAAACTTGTACCCCCAGACAACTTGCTTGAAAATCAACAAGTAGGAAATTGTACGCAGACAACTTTAAACATGTACCTGACAATCCGCATGGGAAATCATGGGATTTGTCCAAGAATTCGATCCGCACGCGAGGCACTCTTGTCAACGAACCAAAATGTGGTGCAATCACATCGAGGATATAAAAGCCGATGACACAAGTAAAAGGCAAATTTTTGACTTCTAGGTTTAGGTTTTTGAAAGGAGAAGAGTTTTCTCTCCATTTTTAAGTGGGAATCAGATCCAAATTTAAGATTTCTTTTTATCGAAGTTTTGCATTCAAGTTAGCCAGAATCTTCAAACAGAAATACTTATCTTCGTTTAAATCCTAATATCTCTTATTCATCCTTCTCGCTTTACAAGTGAATTCTCGATTTCCAAAGGTACTGCTTTTATGATTAATCGCTCTTAATTATAATTGTTTTATAAGTTTTATGGAGTTCTAAACTCTACTGGCTGAATCCACTGGGAAACTCAATTCCCGATTAAGGTATAGTCCTCAATTCCTCTTTTGATCTTCAATGGATTGTAATATTAATCACTTGTGCGTAAGAGTCAGAATCCTTAGTCGTACATATTCTCGACAATGTGTTAACGAGATATCTCTGGCATTAATGCTTGTGCTTGATCATGAATGCAAGCTAAGGGTTCATTAATTGAGAACAAGTGTTTAGTATTACTCGATCATCTTTATTTTCCAAAGAGCATTTAAAGATAAATCCTCCATCAAAGACCGTTTATCAATGGTTCCTGGGGATGAGTTTATAAAATAAGAGGTGGACTTACATGATCGGAGCGAGTGGAACCCTAAAATCCCAAAGAATTGTCTTTCTATTTTAAAACATTCAAAACCAATCAACTCATTCGCCAATCAACACAACCTACAATTCTCTTTAAATCATAAATTTTTATCGAGAATAGCTCCTATTGGTCGATAAAATTAGACCACTGTGGAGATGACTCAGATTCCTACAGATACAATGCTAGACAACCGTGACTCCACACAAATAGAATCTCGGCACACTAATACACGGTTAGCTTTACCTGCTCTCTAATAATGTGTTCGCCTGTGATCGTGACTAAACTTATAACTACACCCACCCAGCCCCAGCGTAATCGCTTACCTTGTACCGACACATGCTATGAAGCCGGCATCATGACTACACCCTATAACTACACCCACCGAGCCCTGGGCTGTATTCGTATCTAAGCTCGATACCGTCGTGAAGCCGGCATCGACTTCAAGCACCGTGTAATCCTAATCAGCACTACACTACAACCAGATATCCTAGGTCCATGCCCAACACGCTACTGTAATCAGATACCTTACTGACACCGTCGGTGACGCCCTTAAACCAGGTCCGCTTGACTACATGTCAACTCCGGCGAATTCCATAATGCCTCAGATCACGAGACGCATACCGAGTAAAAATGGCCTCAGCTCCATAAACCAATACTACAAAATAAATATCCCAACTATATTCCAATAGTCCAAGAGTTATACATTTCTTAATACAAATACATATTAATATTTACAATCTAATACATATTGTCCAAAAACCATCAAAGTTGATAACCCGGCTTCTTCAAAATCTACTTCTGCCAGTTGTTCGCTTCTCGAGCGCCCCGCATTCGAAAAAAATGTTCCTCGACATTACGAGCTCAAGAGCCAGAATCACCCTAAATCTGCTACTTCCACCAGCGCATACGCAATGCTCCACTTAAACACACACTCAAGTAAATACGTGATCCTACTAATGTCTACACGCCCATTCCCATGTCTCGAGTCTCACTCACTTCTCACACTCGCCAAGCCATGTATGAGAAAATATCATTTTCAAAACAAAATTTGTTATTCTTGAAAATAACCACCGGGCTGTTTGCAAAATATGCACTACCCTCCGAGCGACCGGGTTGGTGAGTCTGAAACAAGCCATGGTCCTCATCCGAATGATCCTGGCTGCCCATCTCCCAACCCACCCCTCCGGAAAATCATCCCGCGGAAATTCCTTCGCAACCATGTTCGCTTTTTCGTAGGTTCATGTCATGACTCTCACACCTAAATTCTAGTTACTCCAAATAAGATATGAAACGCATTACGCCATTTCAATCATTTTTATACAATATATCAATTACGTATATATTCACAAATTATATTCACACCACATGTAATTTAACATGGATCAACCACCCAAACTAAATTTCACTAGCTTATTCAATATTCATCAAACATCACCTAAATTAGCCTATTTGAGCAATCTACAATCTCATCTCCAATGGTTTCCATTGGCTTCACACAATTATATTCCATATAATTGAGCAAATCACAATCTCATCTCCAAAGGATATACACACAATTATATTCCATATAATTGTGACATCATGTTAACACATCAAGCTTATGCATTAACCTATTAATTCCACACAACCTGCCTATTCATTTCAAAAATATTTCAATACCAGAACAAACACTCCAACAGCCTACACAAATACCTGACCGTCCAAATGGGCTCCAAAATTCTCCAAAATTCCAACAATCTTGCCCCAAGTTTTAGATCGATCAAACTACTGCCCATGCCTCAAACCAACCGAATCATCAACAAACACTTAAATCGAAAATAAAACTGGGCAGATAAACTCACCACCCGATTACTGAACTCCAATTCTTTTGCTGGGCCCACGCCAGCTTCCTATCACAGATCAACTTTTGCTCTTTCAACCCCAATGAAACCCGCCATCCAATTTTCTATAAATCTCGGAGAAATAAGCAAAAAGATAAAAATAATAAAAATCAAAACTAAACCTCCTGCACGCCGTCTTCTCCTCTGTCTCCTCCCACCACTTCTTTGGCTTTTATAATCTTTTTTCATTTTATTATTATTATAATATTTTTATTATATTATTATATTATTATTATTATTATTATTGCTTTTATTATCCGATACATAACTTATTACCTCATTCGTGTTCGTTTTGTCCCAAAATATTTATTTCTTTCGGCCAATTCTTTAAACGAACTTTAACTCACGCTATTTTTCCGACTTCCGAGGATTAAAATCTCGCCCCTGGTCATCGGGACGATTTATCACCCGTAAATCTGCAAATATTCCTCGACCGCCTCAGACCGACGAAACTTTTTTTGTGTCACTGTATTTCGCAAGACGAGCTTTAACTACAGAACCGCTTCACATCCGATCTGTAGACTTCCTGCTTTCAATCAAAATTACCGTTTTACCATTTTTCAGAAAAATTGAATTTTTATCGGGTTTTACAATATATATATAATTTAACTATAAAAGATTTTAAGTATACGTTATAATTGATAATTTGCATGGTGAATTGTACTAATCACTCTTTATATAAATATCAATTTTATTTTTATACAAATAATAAATTTGATCTATTTCATCTTTTACTCCAGGTTTTCAAATGATTAATAAACATTAAATTCTAAGATAAAGAGAATAGACCTTTTAATTTCAAAATTTTTAAAATTTCAAGAAAATTGAATACCATAAAATGTAATTTTGGCAAAAGATGAGTTTAAGATAGAAAATTAAATAAACAGTAATGAGACAGTTTCTTGAATATTCCGAAGACGATTGTCGAAAGATTAACTCCACGCATGTACCAAAACAATCAAGAAATCCACGCAAGGGTGCGCCCGCGCTCCACGTTGTCAAATTAGGAACTGGAGAAATAAATAAATAATCTTTTCTAAGGAAGAATGTCGCATTTTTTATCAGGATTCCTCCTTCCTTTATGGAGGAGGATGATGATCCACCCATACTGAATGTGCGATTTCCTTCCGAAACTGGAAGTGAACGAGGACATCTTTTGCATGCCATGACATGCCTTTAAGGGCACACCGCCGCAACTTATGCCCTAAGAAGCTGCTTCAATTCACCTCCAAACGGTCAGGTGTGGGGGCGTTTTAACCGAGAGGTCGTACCGTAATCATTAGCTGGCCGCCTTCTCTAGAGATGGCTCCCTAGCTATGAGAGGTTGCCTAGGTGTCAGATCTCATGACCGATCGAAGAATGACATTTCAACTAACTGGCCACGCCAGCTCATGTAAAGGTGTTCGATTTAATCAGAGAATTTACTTATATTGCACTACAGAGATCATAATAGCTAGGCTCGATCAAGCGCTTGACTATGCTTTTTAGATAAAGAGAGAATTAAGGAAATAAATAAATTTAAGGATTTTTTAAGGCCTTTTTATTTATAGTTTTTTAAAAAAAAATTCTTGTTCTAAAAATACAAGTAGAAACAAGGAAAATATAGATAATATCTTTAGTTCTTGGTTTTTTTATTCCGGAGAAATAGAGATACTAAATCTAAAGAACAAGAAGAATTTTGTAGAACGCCAAAATCATGTTTTTCAGATTAAAACGCATTCTCAAGAACGTTTAAAAAACAAAAAACAAACAGACCCTTTGGGCCTATTTGGTTATGGTTTTTGAAAACTGTTCATTTATCTCAAAAATAAGAAGAACAAAAAAAAAAACATAAAAATACGCTATTCTTATTTGTTATGCATCGAAAAACCTGTAAAAAATATATAAAATGCTAAATTGTAAGATAATAAAACACTTTCAAATAACACTACTAAAATGGTGCTCTCTATTTTCAAAAAACTTTTATCAATAATAGTTTCAAAATAGTTAATCAAACATATCCATAATCTCTTTCAAACTGATTAATTCTAAATTATTTAATTTGGGACATTTGGACTTATTTGATTTAGTGACGAGCAAATGGGTTTAATAAATATTGTTATGCTCGACAACATCATTTAAATTATTATTTTTATTGTATAATCTCTTACCTAGCCTTGCTTTGATACTATATTAAATTACTATTTAAAAAAAAAAAAAAACTTTATTTGGATTCGTCTGAATATCTCAATTTTTACTTCTATTTCTTCATTTTATATATACATTTTCTTTTTTATTCAACGGATATATGTAATATATTTTATTGCTTGTCTGCATGCACATGGGTTTAATAAATATTGTTTGTCATTAGTCCTACAAAACCAATCAATTGTCCTTAAAAATGGCTATCGTCTTCAATGTCTGGTGTTTACTTTGACTCAGCTCATAATACTGATGGACAAAACATTGATTTCATTAAGTAAAAACACAATAAAAAAATTATTGTTTTTGTTTTCTTAGTATTGGAGTAAAGATCCTAAACTTTCATGATTTTTCATTTAAATTTTACTTTTTAAATATATAATAACTTTTATCAATTTTATTTTTATAACTCAACAAGACTCCAAATTTCTATCGTATTCAATGTGATACAACGAAACGAAAGATGTTAGAACTATAATTAAAATAAAACAAATATAAAATAAAATTCATAAAAATCGATATATTTAAAAACAAACTTATTCTTTAAGATTTTAATAATAATTTTTTTTAAATAAATATTAAAATGTTGATAAAATTAAATAATGTTTGACCAACAGCTAATACCCAGCCAAGCTAATCAATCATTGATCAATTATAAAATTAAATGGAGAAATGTGTTCAGACGATAATTGAGGCCACGGGGATTGTCGGGCGGGTTTTTAGTGTTACACAGTTAGACATCACTGGGTTCAGATCCAACAACCTAAACTGAAATTGACTTTGGTTTTCTCCTTTTTTTTCTCTCAGCTTCCTCCAATCACTAACTGCCATGTCATCTTGATGCACTTTCTTTCTTTATTATTATTTTTTTCTCAAAGTCTCTGCTTACCTAACTGACTCAGGAAAGCCGTCCAAGAGACACCTAACGTAAGAAAAAAGAGGAAATAATGGGAAAAAGGATATGTCAATACACTCATACAAAAAATATGGGACAAATATAATGGGATATTAGGGATAGGAAAATAAGTGTTTAAAAAAATAATTGCCTTTAATTAAATACTATCATATCACATTTAAATACTAATATAATATATTATAAATACTATCATAGGTTTTATGACATATTTAGCTACTATCATAATACATTACAAATTAAAAGATAATTATTTTTGAAACATGTATTAAAGCACTTATTTTTTATTATTAATAACTAATGTTAAAAAAAGCGCTCACATGAAGGAGATGAAGAAACCGGTAAGCATTCATCACTGGGGTTTGGTCAAGGGTGGGTCCTAAGCACCAACCGCCATGGTTAGCCCAGACGATCCACATCAACAATTTTCAACCGACCGGTTTCTGACAAAGTATATTCAACATTATTAGGCATGTTTGGTTAGCAAATTGTAAAATAAAGAGGGACAAAACATACAAGTTTTTTTTTTTTTACTGTTCCTACCATGTGCTGATGCTGGATAGAAATAGAATATAACACAATTTTTTATGTTATTTTACTTCTACAAAAATTTTGTGTATGAGATAAAAATAAAATAAATAGGTTTATAGTAGTAAATAAAAGTAATTTATTTATTGTATCTTTTCTCTTAATTATTTTTATATTTTAATTTTAAATTTTTTTTTTTCTAAAGTTTGGAGAAGCAGACATAGCCCAATTTCTTTTTCAATCATGAAATTTAAAAAAATAAATAAATTTAACAACAAATATTAATAAACTAAAGAAAATCTCAAATTTAAATTAGCTATAACTAGAGACCCTAGTTGTAGCTCCCTCTTTGTCTTTTTCATGCCTTTATTCATTAAAGATGAAAAATTATTTTTTTGGTCATTATTGACATAAAATCATTAATTCTATTCTTATCTTCACTTTTTCAATAAAGTGATTTATTCCACATGCGGATGCTTTTATCACAATTTGCTGCGACGATACCAGGCCATTGAACGTTAAATTTCTCTGCCACATTTGACACTTAATGACATAACAGTTTCATCCCATTTCTGAAATTACAAGATCAAATCATTCATTTATACTGAATGATCATTTTATTATGCTGCTTTCATCCATTTTGTTTCTATCAATAAATTTACTTATATTCAAAAAAGAAAATCTCAATTTAAAATTTGACATAAATTTAAAATCAGATATTAATATTAAGGCTTCCTTTGTATGTTATTATTTGTGCAAAAAATCAAAATCAATCCAGATAAATCTTTGAAAAAGAATCAATGTCATTAAAAGATTAAAATCTATTTGTAGTAATTAGTATTAATAAATTAGAAGTAAAATAGGCAAGAGAGCGTTGACTCTAGTGCCCTGATTGTCTTTTTAACCTTTTTTTCCCACTTTTATAAATCTAATCCAAAATTGTGATATTTCCATAAATATATTTCAAACTCCAAACTATTGAATTAAACGACACCGTTTAAAGTGTCACTAGCTCTCTCTTTTAACTTCTTTCCAGTGTGGCTGTTGAAAGGCTGAATCAATTTTCTCCCCACTTATACAAATCCAAACCCATTTCCTCATTTCCTTCAAAATCAAAATTTCCATTTTTCATTCTTCGGCTGAGACAAATCCAATCTCATTGTCTTATCAAAGTCGAGGCAGATTTTCCATCTTCCACAACTCATTTTCCAGATTAGCATCTCTTAATTTTTTTTCCCGAGAAAATATATACTTTTTTTTCCCGGCATATATATCCGAAACTTGTATTGAAATAAATCTGGTAATAAATGAGGATGTGTTGATGGCAATCTCCTTAAATATCGCTTCCACTGATGTCTATTTTAGAAACCGATATAAATACGACATCGTTTTGCTCGTCCATTTGTCGTCTTCATCGAGAGCGATAAGAGAACAGAGCCAGAGCGTTGTTTTCTCGTCCTTACAGTGAAGATGGGAGTGGCTGCGTACGTTAGCTCCGTCGTGCTAACGTGCGCGTGGTGCGTACTTTCGGAAGCGAGGCTGGAGGTGCCGATGACTCTGTCTGAAACGCGTCTGAAAGGGGCATGTAAGGTAATCAAATGGATTATTTTATTTTATTTTTGAAGAATGATTGATTTGCCTTTTGTCTTTTGGTCTTTCGGGGAATGCTTGTGTGTGTGTGTTTAGACGGGAGCTCGCCGGCGTATCATCTGACAGAGGATTCGAGCCGGAGCTAGCAATTGGCTTCTGCAGTTTGAGGTGAGTTTTATCGTTGCGACTAATTCAAGAGCGCTACATCAGCAGTTCCGGGCGGCAGCTGAGCTGCTGATGTGGTGTCTGATTCGAAACAAGTATGAAATTCCGAATTTGAATTTTTGCTTTTTAAATTTAAAAATTTTAAAATAACAGGGAGTAAGGGTGGTGCAATGATGTAGAATCATGCTTGAGAGAGCTGAACTCGGCGTGGATCAACTCTACATGTCTAAGTATGAGGTCTTTCTGGGATTTTAAGCAATAATGCTTCTCTAAATCCAGGTAGGAATCGTTTCGTATGATGAGCTTTTTTAAAACATTACAAAGAATGAAAGAAAATACTTTATTTAATTCATAAAAATTGTTTCTTATAGTATAAAATATTTCATTTATACTGCATTCATCAGTAAACGCATAACTCTAAACATATAGTGCCAGATGACACATCAGTTTCTCCTAACTTAACTAAAGATCTCGATTGAGCCTTAAATACACTACGTTATACGATAAAACTATATCATCATTGTGATCTGTATGATTTTAAAAAGCTTTTCATGTATGCAAGACCCTCTCATGACAAAAAGAATCAAAAGATTCTCACTCAATGGAGCATGGATTTTTAAGGCCAAAAATCCACATTTCATGCTCTAGGATAGTGTTTCTTCTGCCTTTCTAAGAGTAATTCCTATGGGAGTTATTAAAAACGGGGCGCCAACGCCATTCAGAACTCAACAAAGGTTTCTGCATTCTGAAGAATGCTGCATTTAATGATAAAGGCTTAAATGCACATTATTTCTTAATAATTCAATATTTCTTATTAAAAATATAATTAAACTCCGCTAAATACTTGTATTTAAATATAACTCGCTGGTATAAAACAAAGAATACTAATCGCCATTTCAGAACCTCTCAATTCTCTTTCCAAAAGCTTTCAAACATGCCTACCCCAAAACCCCTGACGACATTTCTCGCCACATCCGACGTCACCTCCATCGAAATAATTTTATCATCATGATCATTTTAACTAAGTATAAGATGACATTCTCGACAGAACTCCCGTCAGAAAGGTTTCAGCTCATATCCTTCTCCCCTCACCCTCGCATTCTAATTTTTATTTTTGTTTTGTTTGTTTCTAATTAAATCAAAATTTTATTACTGATTAAATAAAATAAATTTTCTTTACCATTTTATTGGTAATTAATTTTGTAAAATAGTTTCTATTTTTCATTAATTCTTGAAAAAATAATTAATTAAAAATAAGCTTAGTTTTTAATTTTTATTTTCAAGTATTAAATTTTATTTGTTATATATATATATATTATTAAAGTATTAGTATATGTACATATATTTAATTAATTATTAATTATTATAAGTGAATATATTTATATATTAAAATTTAATTTATTAGTTATAAAAAATATAAATCGAATAACAAAATAACGAATAAAAATTTAATAAATAAATAAAGTTATTATTAATAAAGTAGTTTTTTCTAAATTTACTGGATGGGAAGAACTCTTTTTCAGAAAGGGTAGTTCTGGGAATTTCGGTAAGAAGGGGATGGCTGATGACATGTCCTTTTTTGTCATTCTGGACTCTGGCAGTGTCCCTTTAGCGTCATTTATTACATGATTTTCTTTTCTTTTTTTCGTTTTTTTTGCTCTGAAACTTTTTGCTTTTTCTGTCGGTCATTGTGGGGAACATGAAAAATGACCAAAATGCCTTTTCTTGTTTTTATATTCTGTGGAACGTTTCTATGTTTTTATGGGTATAATTGTACTTTGAGAAATTTAGGCAACATGTGGAACTTCTTCTGAAAAATAATAAAAAATTAAAAAATAAATCTTAAAAAAATATAGTTTCTGAAAATAATTTTACATATAATATGGGCTTTCTACATCATCAAAGCTCTCGAAAATTTCAAAATTACGAAGCTGCCTCTTCAAAAAGATACTGCTAGCAGAAATTAAAATTTTCAAAATACGGCGTTTTTCAAAAGACACTTTTAACGAAATAGTATAAATGTGTCTTTTCAAAAAACACTTTCAACAAATTATCAGAACATATCTCTTCAAAAGACAATTTTTAGCAGAATCAAAATTTTCAAAATTACGAAAGAAAGATCTTCAAAAGACACTTTCAAATAACACGTAAATACGCTCTCTTTAAAAGACACTTTCACAGAATTCAAAATTTTTAATTACGGGCTGCCTATTCAAAATACACTTTCAACTAAATATCGCAAATGCTAAAATTTTAGACTATAAAGGAAGTTTATTCAAAAGACACTTTCAATGAAATATTACAAAATTGTCTTTTCAAAAGACACTTTCAATGTAAATTGAAAATTTTCAAATTTATAAAAGTATCTCCTCAAAAAACACTTTCAAAGAAATAATGCAAATGTGTCTATTTAAAATATACTTTAAATGTAAATTTAAAATTTTCATAAATACGGTTATTCATTTAAGTTATTTTTAATTTAAATAGTGAAAATGCCTCATCAAAGACACTTTCAATATAAATTGGGAATTTCAAAATTATAAATCGTTTTGGGCTTATACTTTAAAAGATCTCTTTAAGAGACTTAGGAATATTTTTAAACCTCCTGTATTTGAATTTATATATTTTTTTTTAAAACTAAATGTCTAAAAACCCCGGCAACAAGTTGAAGATTGTCTTTTTTTCCTAGTTGGTTTGAATTTTCCCCTTTTTGGAGCCTTGTGACGCTTTAAAGCTTGACGGTTCATTTTGCACATGAAAGCCCCCGCCGACTCGAGAAAAATTATAAAATGATATGATATTAATTTTTATTTTTAAATATTTATTTTAGCAACACTTGTGTTGTTCCCGAAGAAAAACATAACCGACCATGTTGACAATTGTTCAATGCTACGCTCAAGAAATAATTATTAAGCGAATTTGTGGAGAAATAAATAATGCAAAATAACATCGTTTTAACTATTTGTTGACCTTGGAGTCATGTGCTATGAAATGTAAGTTTTTCTTTGTAGAAATTCAAGTTGGTTAAATATTTTTATTTTATTGTATTGATTTTAGAATGTCTTATAAATTCAGTCGTTCGCATTATGTTAGAATTGTCAATAAAACTTGAGTAATAATATTCTTTAGAAATTGAAGCATATAATTACATAGAAAGAATTTATATGTAAAGACTTTTCAATGAATGTATATAATATTTATTGGATGTACAAATTTGAAAATTAAAATATTTTTTTAACTTCTGTTTGTATCTAATGTTTCCTAGCCATTTAAGAGGTAGGTTGAAGAGATTTAATCGTCAGAGCTGTAGGTTTCCAATAACTCCTACATCTTGGTGGAATGAATGCTCTTCTCAACAAATAAGAAGATTTGGTGGAATGAATGCTCTTCTTAATTTTAGTAGATGGATATATTGGTTAGGTAGTATATAAATATGAGGTATATGTTAAATTGGTTAGGTAATATATAAATTTTCTTTATTTTTCTTAATGTTAAAGATAAGGTGCATAGATGTTTTCAATTTTTACTGATATGTCCCACTTTGCACTTGAACTTTTTTTTAAGACATCCTTGACGTTTACTTCCATAGTCACCCATACTCATCTCGTTAAAAAAGTCACAATCAGGCTTGAAATTCTGATACGTATGAGATATTTAAGAGGGGTTTTAACATGCATTTTAACCAAATGTGTCATTTTCTAACGGCATAAGCATGACTAAGTTGGCGAACTAAACATCGAATATATTCCAGTGATCGAAAAGCTTGTTACAAATGGGACATAGGGTAAAAGTCATGCATTTTGTGCACCTGATCCCATTAATGTCAGTCAAATGCCATTAGAAGGTAAAATTTGCTGACCACATTTAATGTATTGCTTTTGATTGATGGGTTGGTGATATTTTCCCACTACTATCGTTCCATTTCCTCATTTTGGTGTGTTTATGTATCATTAAATGAATTTATTAACAAATTGTGCCTTGTTATTAAATATTGAATTACGAATATGAATGTTGATCAGATTTTTACAATCTGAATCGGGTGAAGCTAAGATATTGTGATGGAGCCTCATTTGCTGGGGATGCTAAGTTTGACAATGCAGGCCAAGCCACCTAAGAATTTTTTTTTCATATGTATATTATCTAACATTTCTTTAATTTCATTGGAGCTTTTTTGTTTTCTCATTTCCTTCCTGAACATAATCTGCTCTGTTATAATCACTTCTTGCCATTGTTTTCCATTCTAAATGAATTTGAGCAAACAAGCTATTTATCAAACCAAATTTATTTAATTTAAGCTGCTTGGAGTTCAAATTTGAATTTAACTATTGTTTCTACATTGAATTTTTTTTAAAAATCATGGTTGCAGGTTGGATGTGGATATATTGATATAACTGAAATTATTCTAAACAATGTTTCAGCTAAGTCTTTTTGTGTTTGGGAAATGAACAGACCACAATACTCTACTTCAGAGGGCAGAAGATTTGGCAAGCAATAATTAGCGAACTTCGCCCTAAAGGACTAAGCAAAGCAAAGAAGGTAACAATTGTTTTAGAATGGATTTACTAATCAAATTGCTTTTTTTTATTCCATCAACTTCTTTGCACTTTTATTATTGTTATTACTATGATGCCCTATGATTTCATGTGCTAATATGAATTGGTGATGTGTGTAGCATCTTTTGTTTCTATGCTCTTTAGCTCAGTGAATAAGTCACTTATAAATACTTGATAAGAATAGAGGCATCTATAGTTGCACTAATAATTCATGTCACTACATACATTTTTAGAACATATATGTGTTGTATCATAGTTTTAAAAGGTGCAAGGCGCACCAAGGCACAAAGGCCTCTTGGAGCCTCGAGGTGCAAGGCGCACTTGAGGTGTGAGATTTTATGAAGTGAAATGTGACCTTAGATGCACAATAATTTTATAAAATATGATTCGAAGTATGATTATAATAATAAAAAAACTAAAGATTCCCAAAATTTCAATGAAAAAGGTAGTGAAATTATATAAATTTCAATGTATAATTAGAAATTTCAATAATAAAAGTGTTTTTAACAAAAATTATACTCTATAAGGCTTGCTTCTTCAATAAGGCGTATGCCCACATATGAATATCTATGCCTTTTGTAGTTAATTGCTAACCCAATTTAGCCATTGATGGTCTATGATTTGATATTGAGATGCTAAGAAATGTTCATGATGGTCTCCCTTGCTTGAAGGGTTGTTCTGATTAGGTTACATTATACATGCTAAAACCTTTTACTAAAATGCTTCATCAAATATAAATAGAATGAAAATGTCCTTAAGTTTATGATTTTCACATGACTTCCATCAATTCTTTTGGTGGAGTATTTCAAATGCTAGTAATTTTTCCATTATGTTTTGTTGCACTTTATCAATTCCTTAAATTACAAAATCAACTCATATAGTAACAAATTTACCAACTGTGTGATTATCCTTATTTAGAAAGATAATGAGTTTTATGTATGACAAATTGAAATTGAAACATAATCTATGGCTAGAAGTTATTGTTGATTGATACCGGTTATTACATACAGATCATCATTCTTTGGTGGATTATTTCAAATGCTAGTAATTTTTCCATTCTGTTTTGTTGCACTTTTATTAATTCTTTTAAATTAAGGCAAAATCTACTTCAAGTAGATATAAATAAGCGTACCAACTGCACAATTATCCTTGTTTAGAAAGATATTGAGTTTTATGTATGAAAAATAAAAAATTGAACATGAACTATGGCTAGAAGTTTGATGATTGATACCTATTATTGCTATTTAAAACAAGTAATTTTTCATAAAATTGGGCTACGTGAAGCAATAGTTTTCATTATGAAGAATTCTATATATTAATGTCACTGGTAGGTTTCTTAACTTAGAAGTAAGGCATTAACTTTATTTACTAGGAATATTAATTGATCTCTTCTCTAGGCTTCTTTGATTTCAGGTTGCTCTGCTGGAGGTCTAGCATCTTTTTTGCATTGTGACAATTTTACCAGCTTTCTACCACAAAATGCCAGTGTAAAATGCTTGAGTGATGCTGGATTTTTTCTTGATGAGTAAGTTCTATCTCTTAATTTATGGTGGACCAAATCTTGCACATTTTTTCTAAGGTTGGATTTTGGCTTTTCATTACAGAAAAGACATAAGGTTGAACCACTCTATGAGGGCTTTCTATGAAGACCTCATTTCTCTTCAGGTACATCTTTTGTGATCCTTAAACTTAAAAGTAGCTTAATTGTTTGCACATAAGTTGATCAAGATTTGCTCACTTCTTAGTGACTATAATGACATGGATATACAATATTCTAAGACATTTTTTTTTTCATTTTGTATTTACATGGCAGGGGGTTGAAAAGAATCTGCATGAAAACTGCACAAGTTCTCTTTATTATCCACACCTAGTAGGATTTTCCGCAACCCTGCTGAAATACTCTAGGTTCTTTAATGCATTCTTTTACACTCTTTTAACATTTTTCTTTTTTACCTTTGCACAGTGCTTCTTCCCTCAGTATGCTTTGGAATTCATTAAGACACCCTTTTTTATCTTAAACTCAGCATATGATGTATACCAAGTAAAATTTTCTGCGTTTTTATTGCTTTGAATCTCTTAGCATGTAACTTGTATTGCCATATGATTCTGTTGCTAGACAATGAAAAGTTTCTTATGTTAACAGTTTCATCATATATTGGTCCCACCTTCTGCTGATTTACATGGACGTTGGAATCGTTGCAAGCTAGATCCTATGGCATGTAATCCAATTCAGCTAAATATTTTGCAAGGTTATTCTTCTCTTCCTTTGTCGTTCATTCACAATTTTAAGAATTTTTTTGACATGCTTTGTTTTTATCATACTTAGAACTCTTGATTTTAATGCTTTCTTCGTAAAAGAAAATCATATTATGCAAGTTACTTCTAAGGAAACATGAATATCCCAATCAAAAATCTCAAAGTTGTATTCAATGAAGTAGAAAGAAACCAAGATGTAAAATTTATTATTACTTATTTCTTGTTCTTCGTGCTTTAAAATATATGGTTACAAATTTTGAAAACAATTTCTATGCTTATTCCAGAAGAGGAGGGATGTTTATCAATTCATGCTTTGCTCATTGCCAAAGTGAGTCACAAGACACATGGTTTGCATTTGACTCCCCAAGATTGAACAATAAGGTATCAAAATTTAAATTTCTGCAATTGACCTGGTCAAGTCAATGGATAAAGTTCTAAAATTTGAAATTCTTTTGAAATTTGATTTAGAAGTGGAAAATAAGGTTGGTTTCCCTTCCCAATTTCTAAAAATTAGGAAATGACCAATTCAAACTTAGATGCAACCAAATTTGTTACATATCTAACATATTTGAACACAATACGATCATGTGAGATGCCCATTTGTATTTGTTTTTTTCTTAACCTAATTATAAGCCTAGTTATGATAATTAGCATTTTTTTTTCTTAAGGTAACCTCTTAATCTTGTTAACTAGACTCATTTTTGCATTTGACTTCTCGATCTCATGGAATAAACCCATTTCGCATTTCAATTCCTCTCAATCCATATTGATTAAATCCATTTAGCATATCTCTATTATCATTTATATCTAGTTATTATAATTTATGTCAAACCACTCCGTACTGCTCAATTTAGATCCTATTAGTTGATGATGGTGTCATATATATAGTTATTGTGTGACTTTTGATCATGGTTCTCATAGTTACTGTTGGAAAAAGTGTTGATTGAATGACATTCATTACAAAGGAATGAATGACATTCATTATGGTGCAAATCTGAGAGGCCTCAAGAACCAATCGTTTTGAAAAATCAAGAGTCATTGTTCCATCTCTAAAACTGAGAGGCACTCTCCTGTTCAAGATTATTTACAATCTTAAAATAGATTCATTGTCCTCTACTGAGACTTATCGTATCGTGTTTATCTTTTAGAATAAAACGACGTACAAGTAAAACCACAACACCTTGATACTACTCCGGCGAATTGAAACTATGTTCGAACCTATCATCGTGCCAACAACACTGCATTAATAAAACTTCATTTGATCCAACATCTACACAACATTGGCTAGAAACTTAGAATATGATATAATCTTGATACATATTCTCAAGTGACAAGAATACCCCAGAAGAATGATGCTTACAATTGTTGCCTGATAAACTTAAAGCAGCCACTAAGTTGATGTGAATACAACCTTTCTTAACGGAGATTTAGATGGAGAAATCTAAAAATTGAGTAATCTGAGGGCTTTTCTCTCAAGCCGAGACAAGCAGTAAAGAAAGTTTATAAATTAGTGATATCCTTGTATGGATTAAAACAAGCACTAAAACAATGACATGATAAATTTGGATAACGTTATGATGTCACATGGATTTAAAATAAAAAATGTGGCAAGTGTGTCTATATTAAGGATACAAAACATGGATATGTCATTGTATGCTTATACGTAGATGACTTGCTTATTATCGATAGTGATGATAAGATGATTATATCTACTAAGAATATGTTGAATTCAAGATTTTACATGAAAGACGTGAGACCCGCTAATGTTATATTGGGAATAAAAATCAAAAGAACATCAAATAGACTCATTCTAAGTTAGTCACATTATGTTGATAGTATTCTTGAAAAGTTTGATAAAGACAATTATGAAATTAATAGAACACTAGTTGATGTTCACACCCACCCAAAAAACAAGAGAGCGTGTTTCAAGTAGAATACTCTTGTAGTAATGGGTGGTCCAATGTACTAATGAAATAGACAAAGATTGCATATAACCTATCTTATTAGGTAAACTAAGTAGTTATACGAAAGAATCCTAGAGCCAAGAATTGGTAGCGAATGAAGAGTACTTATGTACTTAATGACATCGTTATGAGCTACACTATAAAAGATATCATGTTGTCCTTGAAGTTTACAGTGATGCAAACTAGATATCAAATGTTAAAGACTCAAAATCCCATAGTGATTATGTGTTTACACAAGGGGGAGGAGTATTCTCATGGAAATCCTCAAAACAAATCCTATTGCCGCATCCACAAATGGACTCTAGTCTATAACATTAGACAAATGTGGGGAAGAGGCTGAATGGTTATGCTACTTGTGCTGATATATTTCGAGATGATCAAAGTATGTGCCTTCGATTTGCATACATTGCGATAGTCAAAATGCTATTAGTAGAGCACAAAGTACTGTGATAATGTAAGTCTAGACATATTCAAGTAGACACAATACCATCAGACAACTATTCTTAATCGGGCTATCTCTTGGGACTATGTAGTCCAAAGATAATATTGTAGATCCGCTAACCAAAGTTAGATAGACTAGTTAGCCGGGGTGTTATCAAAGGGAATGAGACTAAAGCCCATAAAAGAATAAGTCGATCCAGTGGACACCCAATCTAGTTGACTGGAGATCCCAAAATCTAGGTTTAAAAGGGACAATTAAATTGTAAAGACTGGGTCATATCACCGTGGAGTTCTTCCCTTGTCCATTCATATGATAAAATAATGATGCTAGTAAAAAAAAAAGGTTAAGCTGTACTTTTAATGATCTCGATGCAATGGAAAGTGAAATAAGAGTAATATGAGTTTCTCTTGAATTATGAGATCACCTATGTAAGAGTGAATTAGGCCACCAAAGGGATTGAGTGTGGCACTATTCCTATTAAACTCTTGCAGAACCAAACGCACGTCCATGGCCAAAATGGACATAAAGTTTATAATTGGAAATGCGTTATGGGAAGATTCATGAGATATGTCATCACATAATAAAATGACAAAAATAGTTCAAGGAGATCATGTCACTATTTAGTTAGTAGGGTAAACATATTTTTACATGAAATGTTCTAAAGGCAACACCTACCTCTCCACAGGTTTCCAACCGCTGAACCTATCACATAATCTTTTGGAGTTTTGACGTCTTTGATCATGAATGTCATTCATGTTGGGAGTTATTGGAAAAAGTATTGATTGAATGAGATTCATTACAAAGGAATGAATGACATTCATTCTGGTGTAGAAGTTTGAGAGGCCTCAAGAGCCGATTGTTTTCAAAAACCAAGTCATTGTTCCAGCTATAAAAATGAGAGGCTCCTCCTGCTCTAATAGTCCTTTCATCGAGAATGAAGTGGTTGATATTTGTGTAATAATTAGGTGTTGGCATTTTTTTCTCTTTCAACTTGTCTTCGATCTTTTGTTTTTATGTGAAATATTTGCTAAATGAATGGGAATGAATTATATGAGCAAATATTGAAGGAAAATTTCGGGGGGATAACTCCTCTTTTGCTTGTTTTGAATACTTTGGAAGTAGAGGAACGTAGATATCTTAATGAGATTCAATGTGTTTGGTTCTTTGTTTTATGATAAAGGACTCTCTTATTTATATCTAACAGATTCACCAAAATATCTATGATGGTCTTGTATCCTTAATAGATTTTATTGATTAGTTACATTAGTAAGTGAGAGATTGTTTGTGGGTGTTACAAACTTGTTCACAAATACACGGAAATAGAAAGATGAGGGAGAGGAAAAATTACTAAGTAAGAAAAAAGAAAATTATAGGAAAAATAAGGTTTTTCAAAGATGGAGGATTCCAAGTCTCTTGAGGAGTCACGATCTCCTTAAAACATATTCGTCGTCTCCTCTAGTGCTTAGAGAATATCACATCGACATCTACTTCCCAAGATGAAACGGCTTAATGAATGATCGGCAAAGCACCTTGCTCCATTCCGACTAACTGAAACAAGTTTGCTCTATCACTGGTATTACACTTTGGGTAGAGTTATGTGAGCATGTCTTTCAAAGAAGATCCTAACACTCTATATATAGACTTTAGGCAGAGGATGAACGGAAAAATTAAAAGCTTCCGACGATTTCAAATACAACTAAAGGATTGACATGAATTCCCATAAAAAAGGTTTTAAAATACTTTAAAAGTTCGAATTCAACTGCTTTAAACGTTTTATATAGAATTTCATTCAAAATGAAAAAGGAATCTAACAAATCCCCACATGAATAAAATTGACACTTAAACACAAGAACAACGATCCCTCATGAGTGATAGAGTACAACGGTTGAAACCTGCATAGGATAGGTAGGTGTTACCATTTGAACCTTCCTTTCAGAAGTATACATCAAACATTGACTAAACAGACACGATGTCCTTGAACCGCCATGTCCATGTAGATGATGACATACCTACACAAGAATCTTCCTAACATCTTCAAGCTTCATTTATGTTCATTTCTGGGCCATGAACATGCACTCCGGTTATGCAAGAGCTTAAGAGGAATTGTGCCATATCTAATTTCCTTTGAAACGAACCCACTTCATTCTTACATAGTGACTCCTAATCGAGAGGAACCTGGTTAAAGGTCTTCCATCGCATGGAGATCATTAAAAGCATAGCTTGACCTTTTCCTTATGAGCATTACTGTTTCATCATAGAAATGGACAAGGGAATATCTCCACAGTGATTAATCTGAGTCTTTACAATTTAGTTGTCCCTTTGAACCTAGATCTTGGGATCTACAATCAGCTATGTTGGGTATCCATTATATCGACTTATTCTTTTACGGCTTTAGTCCCATTCCCTTCAAGGATTTTCAAACCAACTCTCTGTTTAACCCTTTGGTTAGCAGATCTGCATTATTATCCTTAGATTTTACATAATCTATAGAGATTACTCACTGGAGAGTTGGTTGCCATTGTACATGCTTGCTTTTTGCGGCTCTACCAATTGCGTATCGACTCATCATTATGTATGCAAATCGAAGGCACATGATTTGGCTATCTCAGGATATCCTCTAAGAAGTGATGTAACCATTCTGCCTCTTCCTCACATTTGTCTAATGCTATAAACTTAGATTCCATTATGGATCTATCAATAACCGTTTGTTTCGAGGATTTCCATGAAACTGCTCCTCCACCTAGTGTAAACACATAACCGCTATGGGATTTTTAATCTTTAACATTTGATATCCAATATGTATCACTGTAACCTTCAAGTACAGTAGGATATCTTGTATAGTGTAGCTCATAATCCTGAGTAAATCGTAAGTATTTAAGTACTCTCATAATTCCTTGCCAATGCTTGGCCAGGATTACTTGTATGACTACTCAATTTACTAAATGCATAAGCTGTCGTCTTATATTAACCTATTAGATACATTGGGACGCCATTACTTTAGGAGTATTCATTTGAGAAACACTCTCTCCATTATTCTTGGATAAATGTTGAGTTACATCTACCTGCGTTCTAGCTATATTAGAATCATCTTTGTCAAATTTTCCAAGAATATTGTAAACATAGTATGACTGTCTAAGAATGACTCCATCTGATGTCCTTTTGATTTTTATTCCCAAAATTACATCAGCAAGTCCCATGTCTTTCATGTTAAACCTAGAATTCAATATGTTCTCGTAGATGTAATCATCTATCATCACTACCGGCTAATAAGCATGTCATCTACATACAAGCATACAATGACATATCCATGTTCCACCTTTCTACATAGACACACTGTCACATTCATTGATTTTAATCCATGTGACATCTAATGTCATTAAATCTCTATGTCTGTTTCTGCTTGCTTTAATCCATTCAAGGATTTCACTAATTTGGCGTACTTTCTTCCATGTCCCGATGAAAAAACCCCTCTGTGTCAGCTCCATGAGATTTATTCATCTAATTCTCCATTTAGAAAGAATGTTTTAGATCCATTTGATGTACTTAAAGATTTCTTAGTGCAACAATTCGCAAGCACCATCCTTATGAAATTTATTTTCATCATAGGAGAATATGTGTCAAAATAATCTAGCCCCCGCCTCAGAGCTCGATCACAAGTCTTGGCTCTCAGATTTGCATATTGATCCATCTACTTTCCTTTTCCTCTTAAAAACCCACTTAGAACTTCGAGGTTTACAACCTAGTGGAAGATCCACTAGTTCCTAGGTATGGTTTTGTAGTATGGAATCAATCTCACTCTGAATGACCTCTTTCCACATGAGACTCTCTGAAGAGTTCACTACCTCTTTGAAGGTCTGAGGTTGTAAAACCCGGGAAAAATCGAATTTTTCTAAAGAAAGGCAAAACAGTAATTTTTCGCTACAGTACATGTTGAAAAGCTAGAAATCTTCTAAATCTCAAATGGCGAAACGGACCTCACCACTAGATTTTTCATGCGAAATCTAGTTACCAAGACGAATTTCGTTGAATTCCGAGATGGTCGGATTTTTCAAAATTTTCGAGGCAAAAAGGAACCCAAATGAGTGGGTGATAAAAGGGGATCAATAGAGGAAAAGAGAGGGGGAAGGAGAAGAAAGTGAGAGAGAAAGAGGGACAGGAAGGAAGATTTAGCTTTTCTTCGATTGCCAAGCAAGCTGATGGTTTAAATTTGTCAGGCCGAGTTAAAGTCTCATTTTACTTATGAGGGCTACACTCTAAGAGGTAAGGATTTTCCTACTTTGGTTGATTGCCTTCCTTTTTATACAAGTGTTCAAAGGGACAGCTTTAGACCGCGAGGATCAATTTCAAGTACAGACTGGATCGAATAATCTGACTGACAGGGTTTGGCTGGTCGTGTCGCTAGTGGTGTAATTCACCTCGGGGTTGTTTCGCATCAGGTTAGAAACTACTTGTGGCTAGATTATAGTTTCGATGATGTATTTCTTGTGGGTATGTTTGAACCCCGACCGGGACTGGAATTCTGACTAAGTTTAGGATTGTCCCTGCGGCCGCAGGGCCGATGTGTGGCCCGCGGAGCATGTTTGTGTGGCCTATGATGGCTGTAAGTGTGGGACTGTTTTGTGGGCGTCTCTTATGCCACAATTGGTTTTGAGAACCAAGTTGTCTTTGCTTACTTTTGATTGACTTACTTGGTAATAATTGTTGATTGAATGTTGATATATGAACTCTAATGTATTGACATGAATTGTTTGAAAGTTATATGCTTTTGATATAATTGTTCAAGATACATGATAAATTGTCCATATCACATGCATTACATATGTGACAGGGAATCGACATGCAATGGCATAATGCACTTAGGCATCGCATTCAAGGGTGTAAGTGCATAGTGCCATCACACACCATCCTGGTGGCTGGGATTTAGTGGGCTCGACACGCTTGAACGGTTCGGAGTTTTGTTGTTCACAGAATATGAAATAGTGCCATCACACACCATCCTTGGTGGTTGATGAGTGGGTTGTGTACCGTTGAACGAAGTTTAGCGGAGTTCCACTGTTTGCAAAGCAGGAAAACTTGTGTTGAGTAGTAGCAAAAGGTGATATACTCCTCGGGTAAAAGACCCAGATTTTTGGTTATACATATGTTCCAACCCATGGAAGCTCAAAGTGTAAGTGGCGCTTATAAGCTTTCATGAGACCCTCGTAATTCGCTTTACCCACAAAAGACACATGTTTTGTTAATAAAATGATCCTCGAGGTGAAAACATCCAGTAAGTTTTGATTTATAAAAACTTGATTTGGTTTCAAAGTGATCATTGGATGAAATTCATCGAAGATGGATGTTATCACACATTGGTTATGCATTGTGTGATGGGAGTATGTGATGACTTGGATTTTTCATGCAAAGGAGTGAGTCCTCCCATCTCATCTCATGGCATACATGCAAGAATCCATTAGAATTGCATCATTCTATTGGAATGTATATGGATATGTGAATGTGTCCAAGTGAACATCAGACATACTAGGTAATAAATTTATGTAGAGTCTCTACTCAAGGTACTCACCCTTATAGGAAAACATTTAGGTGGTGGTATACACCAAATGATCACTCCAATTCGGGCCAGAGAGGTCAAGAAAGCCAACTTGTGGTTGGTATAGTTCTTTTTGTAAAAACTTTGGATATAACTAGTTTTGGCATATGCCTGTCTATTTAATAGAGTTTGTAATTAAACTCATAGTAATATGTTTTGAAAATAACATAAAAAGTTTATTGAAGTGGCTAAACGATTCCAAGAATGGATCGATGCTAGAGATCGAGACACGATATCCATTGTGTAATTCTCGACCATTGCTCTGCCAATTTTATGTTGTGCTAGGGCGCTGATACCTAGGACTCGACAATGGATCCTAATTAATTGATTGCACAAATACATCAAGATATACAATATCCACGGGGGTATTTCACTTATTGGATGGTCATCATCAGATCCCCTGCTCAAAGTGTCAAAGGTTCCCCTTCAAGCACATACGTTAGAGCACCTTGACCAAAGGATTTTTCTATCCTCGCTTTACTATGCCCAGGCCCATCACCACTATCATTATTTTCATCCCGACTATTTCCATGAATAGTTCCAACACTCGCTTCGATGAGCTAGGCTTTTTCGACCAGATGTCTGGTACCAAAAAATGATGCATTCCTTGGATTCCAAGATTTGTTCTGTGAATATCAAGGATATTCAATTCATGGACAAGAAATTGATAAGCAGCACTGTTATGTGCATAACCAATGAAAATTCAATCAATAGTTTTAGGTCATATTTTCACCCTTTTAGGTGGAGGAACAACTACTTTAGCTAGATATCCTCACACTTGCAAGTATTTATAGGATGGCTTTCTTCATTTCCATAACTCATATAGAGTTTTTTTGCTTTTTGAAAATTCCTATTCAAAGGTACTAGCGCTAAATGGATTTTCCCCACATGTTTTGTGGTAGACCAGAACTTATCAATATCGCATTCATCATTTCCTTTAGAGTGTGATTCCTTCGCTCATCCACTCCATTGGATTGAGGCAAATAAGGTGCAATGGTTTCATGTATAATCCCATGTTAAGCACAAAAGTCAACAAATGGTGATTCATATTCACCACCTCGATCACTTCTTAGCACCTTAATTTTCTTGTTGAACTGATTCTCAACCTCATTTTTGTCGAGAACAAATTTATCGCCTCATCCTTACTTTTGAGTAATAATATCCTGGAGATGTCACAACCACATCGGGCTTCCTTGGATTTGTTCCTCTAAGTAGCCTATTAAATCGTAAGATTTGTGACTATTTCCTACACTGAAGCATTTCCTTAGGAACTTTTGCTTCTTGGAGACCCCTCCTTTAGGTCCCAACTTAGAGCTCTTCCCTTTGTTATGGTTCTTTGTCTTAGAACCTTGACCAAGTTCCACAAAGTTTGCCTTCACTTATGTTGGAGTGTGAGCCCCTTTCTTGTCAAACCCTCTGTTATCTTCTTCAATGTTAAGCCTAATAGCCAAATCCTCCATGCTCATTTCCTTTCGCCAGGTTCAAGGTACTTTTTTGAAGCCCTTCTGCCGTAGTCAGCCAATAATGGTTGCCACTTGGAAGCTTTCACCCAATACTATTCCCTCAGCGTGTATCTCATGGATGATTACTTAAAGTTCTTGGATTTGATTGATCACAAAGGTTGAATCTACTATTTGGCAGGTCAAGGAATCTACCACGATGAATTTTTCGCCCTAGCATCCTCTCTAGCTTATATTTCCAATCTAGAGATTCCAATAGCTCCTTTGTCGAACTCTTAGTATAATAAACATTATACAAAGAATCAATCAACCCGTTCAAGAGATAATTTTTACAAAGAAAGTCCTAATCATCTGGGCATCATCGCATTGATGACTTAGATATCACCTGCCTTCTCAGCTCTGGAGCCTTCTTTAGGCAAAAAATTATTTAAGGTAATAGGAATATCATATTTTGCTGCCATCGTTTACAGTTAAGTCCATCGAACTTCTGGGGTTTCTCCCCTGGAAAAACAAAAACAGGCCTGGAAGTGTGCAATACAAAACCTGATAGAAATGTCAAACTTTTCATTTTCAAAAAAAAAAAAAAAAAAATTTGAAAATTACTTCTACAAAGTATTCCTAAGAAAGACTGGTGGGTATGGAAACCCTACAGAACTAGCCTCCTTTAGATAGAATATCCGCCCCAGAAAGATCGAGGGGTCGCGCATCATTCCGTTTAAGATCCAACCTCCCAGACGTAACTTCTTATATTATAATTTCAATTTCCTAAGACCAAAAGCGACCGCGCAGACCCACAAAATGCGTGTAGAGTTTAGCCTAATATCACACCGGTGTTTGTTTTCCAGGATGAAATGACTTGATGAATGGTCGGCCAAACACCTTGCTCCATTCCAACGAACTAGAACAAGTTTGCTCTATCACTAGTATTACACTTTGGGTAAAGTTCTGTGAACGTGTCTTTCAGAGAAGATCCTAACACTCTCTATATATAGACTTGTGTAGAGTGACGACAGAATTTAAGGTTTCGATGGTTTTAAAGCCAATGTATGATTGCCATGAATTCCCATAAAAGGTTTTATACTACTAGAACTGACCAACCGTTTCAAAAGTTTTAAGGAGTAAATTTCATTCAAAATGAAAAAGGAATCTAACATTGGGTGCATGTTTGGGATGGATTTTGTTTGCCATTTTGGCATATTCGTGGGTTTGGCTCTATATTCTCGATTGACGCTTTTTATATATTATCACCACATTTCTATCATTTGAAACCGTTTTTTTTTTTTTTTTGGTGGGTGGGGGCCAGTTCAAAGTCAAGAAACATTACTAACGCAGATTATCTATTATAATCACGTGGCAATGTGACGGCATTGAGCGTAAGATAACGCAAGAGATCGGACAGTATATCCTCGTGATAACACTGGCCATGATCTTATACCACTATCGCCGTGTATTGCCTCCTCACTACATGATTGAAATTAGAAATAAGGTGAACAAATGCCTGAGTTTTGCACGTATGTGCCACTTTGCTCTAAACTTTCTTCGGTCTCAAAATACTCTTTATGTTTACTTTCATAGCCACTTAAGCCTATCCTGTTAAAAAAAGTCACAACAAGGTTGGAAACTCTAACATGTGAGGTTTTAAGGTGTTTTTGTCCATTCGTGACATTTTCTAATCCATGTGAGCTCTACGAACTACGAAAGCAAACTTAGTGCAGATCTTGTGACTAAAAATTTATGAACAAAGTGATATTCGGCAAAAACTTGATGGAATTTATGTGCCTTATCCCATTGAAATTAAACCTATTCCTTATATTTTCAATATAGAAATGTTGACTTTCTTAAGGTTTCTTTATTCTCACCCACAAGTTGGATTGCAGGTATCAAATCAAATTTTTGTCGGGTGGTAACTGCTACAGGCTTCTTTCATACTCAAAAAAGAAATGAAGTAATTTGATAGGTTTATAAGAACCACATCAAAAGAAAGTGCATAGTTTTACATAGATAGTTCCACAATTCAAACAACTCATTGAAATTGGCATTCTTGCAATTCTATCAATCAATAAAGATTCATTTCTTTTATTATTTCCCTTTTCAACAAAATTTTCATTGGTTATTTTGTTTTGTTTTTTTTTTCTTTACTTCTATTCACTTTTTGCATATCACGTTGAAGTATTATATTTTTATAAGGATTCGATCCTGGTTCCTCTCGTATGCCCATCCCACCCTCTATCACTTGAGCCAAGCAAGCCTCAAGGGCTTCATTGGTTATTTTGTTGGAACTTAAAATTATTAAATAATAGATTTTTCATAAAGTTTTGTATGTATTCATTTTTGTTATTATAACTTAGAATAAGTGATGTTGGTTCAATAAGTTTGTATTATGAAACAAAGTTAATTTTAGGCCATAAAAAATTGATTTAGTTATCTTTCTATAATAAGGAAATTAGTTTATTTTTAAAACTTTGGAGATTTATTGCTTCAAACAATGTTTAAAAAATGTTTTTGGACTTTGAAGAAGTGCTGTCACATGTAGAATTAAAAAGTATTTTTAAGTCTCTGATTTCACATGGGAAATTAGCAATGGAAGTTTTAAAAGTCCTTATTGTAAGGGTTAGTCATATAGTGACATTTTTCAAGCTAGTGCAATCAAATCGAATTATTTTGGTAAAGAAGTTAAATATGAAATAAGTTGTTTTGAATCATGATTTTTATTTTAAAGGCATAATAAAGGTTATATATGTGATTACAAAAGGAAAGAGTTTTCTTTTAAGTCTTATAATATATTTAAATTTTAGAATTATTTATTTTTATTCCATATTTTATTTTTAAAATCTATTTCAAAACAATAATCCTCAAATTAATGTCTTAAAAATCGGGGTGATCTTTTTCGGTTTGTTTGCCCTTTTTTTCTCAATCTACTTTGGCAAGATAGCCTATTAGTTTGTAAGAAATTGACACCTATTATGAACATTTGGTTAGAAGACATATAGGATAACCATAAATTTGTGAATATAAGAGCCTATTCGTTCATGCTTTTAAAAATCTGCTCTTGCGACGCTTGAAAATGCAGTAACACCAAAACGGTGTTTTCTAAAACTATTATCGATATTCCGACCAAGATTTTCATGTTATCCGTGTTTGCACGTTAAAGCCAAAACCAAACCCTGCTTCGTTGCTTTCCTTGTTCTTATTTTTTAGAATATAAAACATTTTTAAAAAACAAGCACCAAATAGGTCCTAACATTTCCTTTTTTTTTTTTTGGAGAATAACCTATTTTGGACAACAATGCCCTTTTTCATTTCATGTATTTATATTGTCTCTTAAAATAAGGGGTTACTTTTGTAAGAAAACAAGGACATTTTTCTCAAAATCAAACCAAAAATTGGAGAGACAAACTTCCAAAATTGGGTTTTAAAAGGTCTTTTAATAAAATCATATGAATTTTGTACTGTACATGGAATTCATAACATTTCAATGCGTAACATTCCGATGCGTATACAAGTAAAAACTATTTTGCAAGACAACATGGTTACCATATGCTAGGTCACTTCTCGATTAAGTTACTAATTAAAGTTTTATAATTTATATAATGGATGTTGTAAGATAATGGATATTATCATGTAAGTCGCGTTAAATGCTAATTTGTCTATCTGTATACAATAAATTAATAGTAAGGATACTACTGCCACTAAGAACGCCGGCGATATCTGGCGCAAAAAAAGTTCAAGTATGAAGTTGAACATACGGGCAAAAGCTGGGAGACATGACGCACTCCATTTCCACTGGTGAACCTTAGGTAATTCTTTGGTTACCCTGCACCCTTTTTCGGTAATTTCTTTATATTTTTATGGCTGTGTCCCATGAACTTACCTTAAAATATACTTACCCAAAATTAAAGTACATGTTTTGTCTATGAGCCACACGTTTTCAGTTTACATCTGGTTCCAATTTGTGGGTCCTAAAGTAGGAGCTCATGAGTTCTAGCTAATCTATTTTCCAATACGTGTATTTTATTATATTCTACCTTGGGCCTACAACAACGACATTCCACACCCATAAATGTATATCATCAATTTTATTTCAACAGTACCTTTTTTTTTTTAAATTTCGTGAAGCTCATATAGTCATCTGTTAGCGATTTCTGTAAGTGTTCGAATCGTATAAGTAATATAATGGACAAAAAGTCCGGATATCGATCTCACAAGAAAAATATGGTTTTAGCGAGGATTGAGTACCCCGGCTACTCAAGAATTTTACTATTTGAGCAAAAGGGTGATTTGGAGTGTTGATTATCTAAAATAAACTAAACTAAAACAAAATAAATCTAAAATTGATTTTCAAAGATTTACAAGCAAATGGGTTGATTTTAAAGAAAAACCGTGGGGAAGGAAACTAGGGTCGATTGTATCCATTGATGCAATTATGATTTATATTCATGAAATCCTAGTTGAATGAAAATATACTTGTGTTGTCCAAGGAAACCCGTGTGAGGTTGACATTTCCGTGTCTTTCCTATTCTCATTTCGGTCCATCTAGGTCATGAAAGGTGATACTTTTAGAAGGCAATACTTTCCTTAATCCTATCGGGTCACCTCGATCCATACGTATAGATTGCTCGAACTATGTTCGAATCTGATCACCTCTCATTCATACGATCCTCACATAACGCCGGAGAGATGCATGCTTTCCTCCAATAAAATCTATTTAGTACTAGGCATTTCTGATTTCCTAAACTTCTTTGACTAGGTTAGGTTGATTTTGTCAATTGAGACACATTTGGAGGTAAAGATCAAGACCTACGAGTATACTTCCAACTGTCACTATGGAAACCCTTTGTGCACTAGGTCTTAAACTCATTTCCCAACATAAATCAATTAGGCAAAACCATAATAATCCGACAACTATACCAACTAACATCAACACAAGAATAAATTCACAAAACCATTCTAAAAAGTATATAAATCAAGCATCAACTTCAACAATCAACCCTAGAGGATGTTTAACCACTCATTACAACCCTCAAATCCATCAAAATCATGTTTATTACAACAATAATAGAGAACGAAATGAGAAAAGAGTAAAGTTTATAGATACAAAACAAATTGAAGGTGGAAAAGTTCTCAAAACTTTGCTCCAAGGCCGTAGGAGTGTAATACCCCAAATTATACCATGACAGTTTTATAACATGTTTAGAGTATAATAAAAGTATATATATATTTTTCTGGAATAAAATAATGCTAAAAATAAAATAAGAAAAACCTAGAATTATCATTAAAAGTCGAGGGTAAATTAGTAATTTACTCAATTTTAATCTAAAGGTCATAAGGATAAGAAGATCATAGGCTAAAGTGGAAATAAGGAATAACTTAATTTTGCAACAGAGGAGTAGACGGCTGACCAATTAACAAAAAAAGGGAAAAGAAATCAAAAATGGGTTGCCAAACATGGCCTTAACATTTAAAAGGGAGAATAAAGACGAAATATCTCATTTTGGTCTTATATGTTAAAGGCAAACTGTTGAGGAGAAAAAGAGGTTATAAGAGAGATAGAAGAAGAGAAGAGTAAGAAGAAGAAGAAGAAGCAAGAGAAGAGAAAAAGAAGAAATCAAGGAAGGAACTCATAGGAACTTCGTATGATTTTGGTATGAATTTTATGGATATTGTCGGGGGGGTTTGGAATACATCTTTTCGTGTGTGAACTTTGTTTAGAATGGTTGTTCGTTTATTTGCGGTCCTCAATGGAGGAAAAAATTTGTATGTTAAAATGTCAGTTTGGTGTGAGACGTCTATTTTTTTTAACCCATACTTTGTTTTGGCCATAACTTGGACATCACTCATCCAAATTGAGTGATTACAACTTTTGGGTATACTATACCTCTAAAAGAACAAATCTCCCTAAAATAGGTGTCTCCAAATTCCTTGGACCCTGTGGCAAATTTTAAAATTCACAAAGGCTGTCAATTATAATACAGTTTTGGGTTTTGGAGCAGTTTTGGTATTTAGGCCATAAGTTAAGTTTCACTTATCCAAATTGAGTGATTCAAATATTTGGGTAAAATAGACTTGTAGGAGAACAAATATTCTTTAAATAAGTGTATCCAAATTTAGAATCCATTGGACCCAAAAAATTCGTCAAAGTAAGGGAACAATTAGGTCCCTAAAATCTGTCTCAAAACAGTCCACTGAATTAGAGTAATTGTTGACTGGACCAAAACACGTGTACAAGAGTAAATCATTTTCAATTATGGTTTTGGCCCAAATTTCCTGCAAGTGCACAGGTCGACAAGTAATAAATTGGATTTAAGTCCAGATATCGATCCCACAGAGATCTCAAGAATTCCAGATCAACTACCCTGACTACTCAAGCTCCATACTATTTGGACTATAACATGACATTGTTATCTAACTTAAGAAGCTGTCAAATATAACAGCATATAAAAATTGGAAAATCAAATATTCTAGAATCTAAAGAATAAAGAATAATGAATAGTGAAGAAACTAATTGGAAATGGAAAGTCATCTTTAGAGTACACATTAAGGTCACTACTATTGTGAAGAATAATTCCTCGTGAGTTAATGACTCGATGAATTTGCTTGTGTATTTCGTGGGTTTTAAAATCGGGCCCATGCTAGCAAGATAGCCGATCTCTCCACACTACATTCGCATTATCTAATTTCTACCTCGATCCTCTCGAATACAAGAACAGAGCACCACTTTTAAAAGGACTTCCTATCCGGTATTTTTCTTTCGCAATACTTCATACCCATTTTATGGATCAGAAACTCAGTCCCAAGCCTGGCCGCTATGATATACAACTTCTTGGTTACTCTTCCTCAAAATTAGAATAGATCACCCTCTCCTTTGATTAAATCTCTGGCCATCAGGATTGGTCAATTATCCGACCGAGGTGGAACTCTTTGCTTGTTTAAATTGATAACTCGTTCAACTCATTCTTGATTTCAAGTGAGAAGAGGATTTATCCAAGTAAACTTACAAAGCTCAATAGATCACCAATAGCAGGTTAATATACCTTCAAAGAAATGTTCATAACTCCCAGGAATGTCTTCTCTGTGTCACTCAGAGGACCTCCTTGAAATCAGAGCAATGAAACAATCTCAAACGGTATAAGAAACCGATATTCGATCAAAAACGTTAAAACCCATAATGAAAGTAAATTCATAAACTAAATTCGCACTTATTTGGAACCATCATGTGAAAGATAATTTCGACAACAAGATTCACGTTAATGGAAGCTGGGTTCCTCAATTACTGAATTACACCCTACAGCATTCCTCTGATCATAAGAATAACTGCAAAATGGAAACTGGGAAATTCGAATTCCAGAAATTGTCTGAACTTCAACATTCCAGGTAGTAATTTGAAAAGAACGGAATTCTGCATTCAGCTTCTACTCAAAAACATAACATCCAATTCCAGAAAAAGAAAACGAAAACTAAACGATAAATCTAATCTAATCTCTAACTATCAACATTGAAGAAAAGAAAAGAAAAGAAAAGAAAAGAAGAAAACTAAAGAAAATAAAGAAAATGAGCCTCACTACCTAGACCTCTCGTCAGGTCGCCTAAGCTACTTTAACGAGTCGGGTAGCCGGCAGATTTATGTGGTTTCGCCAACCCTAATCCCAATGCCAGGATTTCCGCGGGTCCCATGTTAATGTTCAGGTCGCGACTTCAACTCCCTTGTCGCGACATCATCCATGTCGCGACATCGATCTCACGTCATGACATCAGCCTTAAGTCTTTGGTGCCTTTAACTTGTTCGATGTCGCGACATCAACTTTGTCGCCGACATCACTCACGCCTTCGCAGGTTTCAATCGATGATTCGATGTCGCTGACTCGATCTCACGTCGCGAATTCTCGCCTTATGCTTTTTGCAAGTTTCAATTATCCTCCCCGATAAATGCGGACTCGATCTCATCACACTAGCCAATATCTCCGCAGCTCTTCAATCAGACCAACCCGATGTCGCGACATCAATCTCACGTCATGGTATCTCAGCCTCAAGTCTTCGCAAGATTCAACTTGTCTTCTGATGCTCCCATGTGCTACTTTCTGTCGCTTCATTCAAATTCTCCGTCAGCGACAAGAGATTCGCGACCAAACCATCCTTCCAAACATGCTCATACCTTCGTGTCGACTCTCGTGGTCACGACTCCATCCCTTGTTGACATCATCCATGTCGCGACATCACGATGTTGTCGCGACATCACTTCTTCTCGCTTCGCTTCAATCCTACCGCCTATCTTAGATCCCCGTCACCGCATCAAATCTCCTTCAATTCTTCCCGATGTCGCGACTCTCTCACTCGGATCAGTAAATCCTAAAACTGAACATTAGTTAACCAGCTTGCTTTCATTTCTACCGCTATTTTCTCGTATTTTTATCTCCGCCAAGCACGTGATTTTTTCCATCGCATTTTTCCACGCATTTTTCCACTCCGCATTTTCTTTCTTTCTTTATACTTTCGGCACAAATTTGGTGAGTTTCTTCATATTTCTGCATCTTAATTATTCCTTTTTATATAAAACTCAACAGAAAAATGGACTAAAAATGGATGACTTTTAAGCTCATCAGTAATTCCGGTTGTTTAAATCATAACTTGAGTTATACTGGTTCAAAGGAGGTGATTCAAACTTCTGTACAAAATAGACATCTAGGAGAACAACTTGCATGAAGAAAGTATAGTCAAATTATGTTTCTAATGCTCCCAAAAAATTTTCAAATATAGGACACAATTCCATATTCTATTCCCTAAATTGTTCCAGAGCCAGCTCTAATGTTTGTATTCATATCTCCCAAATTGAAAGTTCAAATGACATGATTTAAAAACCATAAGAAACTTAAGACATAGGGGTATATTGAGTTAGGGAGATTACTTTCTCTAACAATCTACTACATGTGATCAAAATTGTAGCCGAAATTGACTCGAGCCGCCTAGAACTGCTCGTGCATAATTGGTTATGGAAACCGAAATTGTATAAAGAAGGCAAATGTATCAAGTATATGAAAAAGTTAAAGAGAATACACGTATAATCAGGCATACTAAAAGTGCAAAGTATAGTTAAATGTTTATAAGAGATTATTTGATAATGAATATCTCATAAGTATACATGATATCAATAGTTATTCATGCATATGAGAAATCTTTTTCTGATACCTAAAAGATTGTTAACAAAACATAATAAAACTTATTGTCTGCTTATGACCGGATAGTTGGATAGATAGGCATGCCTATAGGGGTACAGTTGCTACAACATATAGTTTACAAATATCAAAGCCCCATTTGGGTCGATACCATAGATCCTGCTTAGGATCATCATGCGCTCCCACTGTGGGTCATACGATAGAAATCACCGCCTCGCATGGCTGATAATACCTTCAGTACATACAATTCTTTTCATGATTCACTCTAAGGCATTTCAGAGGCATGAAACATAAGATAAAATGACAAGAATATGTAAATGACATAACATGATATGAGAAGCATAGCATTACTATGTGAATAACGGTTCAAGGATAAGTACAAGAACAAAAACGTAAATGAAAGATGATATGAATGAAACATGATAAAGACAAATAAGTATGATATATGTAGAAGATGATCTATAATGATATGTCTAAATATTTAATACGCGTATATTAAAACTGATCAAGTAAAGCAGATGTGAGTTGTTCAAGTATGATGACTTTGATTAGAGGTCTTCCTTATGTATTACCCTACTCAAGATATAAGCTTAGCACTGGGTGTTTCATCTGGTGGTAGTATTAAGAGTGAAACCAGAGGATGTGACAATCCGCATCAAGAGGTCAAAGTTAACACATCATTAGGTGCCCATTGGAAGACCATTTGGTATAATGTATATGTATTTTTGTTTCTTTTGTAAGTAATGTAAATATTGTAAATGTTGAACACTTCATGTGACACCCCGACCCGGGGGTCCGTTGACAATCTGTCAACCCGCGGAATACATGTAGTCATTGAGTGTCTCAATGCCACAAAATGAATGTCTCTCTACCTGAGACTTAAATATGAGTAAAAATGGCCACGTCGAGCCCATACATCTATACTCACCAAAATATAACCAACTATTTTACAATAGTTTCAAGAGTGAACTACACTCATATACAAACCTGTATCAAAATTAAGCATTCTAAATACATGTTTTACAAGAATATATAATCAAAGCCACATGTCGGCTTTCTTCTCAAAAGCGGCCTCTAGTGAGCACCGTCTTCTTGAATAATCGCACTGAAGATCCCACAATCGGGTGACAATGCCTAGTAGGATATTTTCCTACATGGGTTACCTCTCCCCACCTAAGTGTTCAGGCAATGGCACACCAACATTCAAGTAAAACATACAAGTCCCTACTAAATGTCTACATGTTATGGATGAGAATGACTCACCCATCCTTTCACATCCCCGAGCTCCTCAATCGACTCCTCACGCATGCCTAAGCCAAGTGGTAGACACATTGTTTTCAAAATAAAAGGCTTGCTCCTCGAAAACATAATACAAATTTTTTCGATAAAATTTATCGACAACCCTTCGAGGTGAATTGTCGATAACTTTCCCGAAATGGGCCATGGGTCATCCTCCGAGATGAACTGTTAAACAACTCTCCAAGGAAATTCTTCAAAAAATCTTCACATGAAATTTCTTTGACAATCATGTTTTTCATGTCATGCACTCATACCTACTGTTCTAAGTTACCCCAGTGCATATGAAATGCAATATGCCATTTCACAATAATTCATGTTAATATATCACGCATGCATATATTAATGAAAATCATACACAATCAACATGTTATTCATTCATAGAAATAACACCAAAATTAGCCTCACTTCGTACTAATAAACAACTGACCGGCCCATCTCGAATCGGCCTCTGTTAATCACAAATTCAACACAACATACAAGCAACACATACCCACTTTGTCGCTCGACTATCCAAACCACTATAAGGATTTCACTACTTTGAACCAAGCTTTGAAACTGAAAACACAAACATCCGTGCCTCAAGATATCCTCTATCCATTAAACCCGCCTACTGTTAATAAATCAAGAGAGAACCCCTACCTCCCGGAGCTGTCAAAACCCCCACCGGTACTCACGCCGTAGCCTTAATGGGATCAACTTCGCCTCTTGTCTCGTCTGACCTCGATGGACCGATCGTCGAGAAATCTAGAGCATATAGCCTCTAAACTCTCTTCTTCTTCTCTCTTTCTCTCTTTTTCCCAAACCGGGTCGGGATGTCCCCATCGCACATGTCCACTCCCATTAAATTTCCAGGATTACACCTTATCCTTATCCATCTACTCATGGATTTTCACCCACTCACACGTCACATGTCTCTCACGGGTCCCATTCGGAAATTCATGTTTTACTCATTCCGCACATGACACGTGGCACCTCTGAGCCACTCACAATGTTCCAGTGTCCCGCACCACTCCCTATGCTCGAAAACATGAAATTCGACCGGTCTCTGCACTGGCAAGAACTAGATTTCATGAGATGATTCCAACTACAAGACGCTTCATCATTCGGCATCTAGAAAATTTCGGGATGCAATTTAAATTAACATTTTATTATTTTTCGTAAAATTAGAATTTTCCCGGGGTTTTACATCTATATGAGCTTGTATATATTTCAGAATCCACGCTACATAATATAGCACTGCTAAGGCAACATTATATGAATGAGCGTTTAAAGGTTATATTTATAAGAATATGAAAAATGACACTCGTTTGACACCGTGCCGAAATAAAGGCTACGCTTAGTGGTACGTGAGCCTAGGCTTAGCGGCTCGGGAATAGAGTATATGATAAAAACATGGGTTTAGTAATATGTTGACTGATGCGGACGCCTCAGAAAGTTTTGTATAGTGGATCAAGCCCAAATCCATCTAAAGAAGCAACCGAGAGCGTTAACCCGAGATCAAGGGTCGTCATTTACTGACTTTTCGTCTGCTGGCGGAGAGTCATTCCCGCCCTAACCAATGAAGATTTTCTAAGGATATCTCAGACATGGCTCAGTGTCGAGAAATTGACAAACTGGAAGCCCCGATAGATATGGTAAGAAGACATTGAGCTGAGGAATTCCATGGGTCAAACATGGAAGAGTCCGATAAAGCTGAATTCTAGTAGGAAAAGCTGCAAAGAATAGTGGAGGAGGTGAGATGCCCTCTCGATCAAAGAGTAACAAGTGCAATTTCTCTATTGCAAGGTAGTGCTTATGATTGGTGGAAGCTAATGTTGAGGAGTCCGAGGCTTCCAAATCCCATACCATGGGAGTTTTTTGTCTAAGAGTTTAGGGCCAAATATGTATATGATATGTACAGGGAGACTGGTGAAGCAATTAATCAAGCAAAGGAACTTATCGTTGACTGAATATAAGAAAGAATCTCAAACATCTTAGTACAAGACCTAAATCAATTCATCGAGACATTTCACTGTAGGCAATTTGAGGATGAACTAAATGAGTCCATAAAAAGATATCTGGCGCCCATGACAGTACTCCAGCAAGTAAATTTCTATAAGTTGGTTCAAGCGGCAATGAAAGTGTAGAAATATGAGGCAAGCAGTAGAGAAAGATTTCAAAAGAGGAAGCTTTCTAGAGGAGCTTCTTCCTCCTTGGGTAAAAGAGCCAGAGAGTCCCAAATTGAGTCAATACATAGTTCTGCCATAAGGGGAAGAAGACAAGGAAATACAGTAGTACCTAGTACCGGTAGAGGTGCTTCAGCGAGACCAGGAGAAACTCCAGAGTGCCCTCATTGCCATCGACTACATTTGAGAGTTTGTAGATTATTGACAGGAGGATGTTTCAGATGTGGAAGCACTAAACACTAGGATACGAATTTGGCCCTCGAGAGTCGTGGATGTCAGGAGTTTGCAAGGTAGTGGTGTAGGGAGATCTGTTGCACCACCTTCGACTCTGGATCGAGGTAGGGGTCTAGGTGGCCCCATTCAAAGATAAGGGACGTGGAGGTACAAAGTACGAGACAAAGGATCAACCTATGCCTACGCCCCAAAGACGAGCTTATGTTAAGGTTGCGAGATCGATTCTCCAAAGGGATTGGCCGTATTTTCTCTCTTTATGATATTGAGATGCATGCTTTGATAGACCCTAGCTCTACTCATTTGTATATCTGTATCGAACATGTATTTGATAGAATGCCATCAGTAGAGCAATTACCATATGATATGCTTATTACTAGTCCCCTGGGGCATAGTGTCAGAGTCAACTGAGTGTATAAGAACTGTCACCTAATGACTCATGATAGAGAGTTTCACAGATCTTACTTCGCTTAGCCATGAGTTTGATTTAATCTCTGTGTTTTACTGCTATCCAACATCTGTTATGCTGATTGTGATAAGAAAATAGTGGGGTTATTTAAATGTTTTGACTGTCGAGGTACAACACATGATATCCAATCTGTATTTGTCAAATAACACTTACGCAAAGCCGGCGATTGGCTGAGGAAAGGTTGTGAAGCCTTTTTGGCTTTGGTGCTTGACTCTAAAAGAGGTCAAATAGAATTGGAAAATATTTTGGTTCTGAAAAATTTTTCGGATGTGTTCCCTAAAGAGTTACTTGGTATTCCACCTATAAGAGAAGTGGAATTATCTATTGAGATTATACTGAACAGCCTCCTTACTCAGGCACCATGTGATGGCTTCAACTGAGTTGAAAAAGCTAAAGATTCAACTACAAGAGCTTCTGGATAAAGGGTTTATTCGACCTAGTGTTTCTCCCTGAGGTGCACCTGTGTTGTTCGTGAAAAAGAAAGATGACACCCTACGGATGTGCATTGATTATCGGCAAATCAATAAGGTGATAGTGAAAACAAATACCTTATCGGGCTGAATTGAAGATCTTTGATCGGGCTTAAAAGGGCGGGTGCCTTCTCAAAGATAGACGGCGACAAAGGTACTATCACCAAGAGCGAAAGATGTCGAGCAAAGTCAAGACAACATTTAGAACTCGACCGCCACTATGAGCCCCCGTACGCCATTCGGTTGACTAATGCACCGGGCAAAGATTCATGGATTTGATGAATAGGTGTTTTCAATTTATTGATCGCTTTGTCATGGTCTTTATTCATTTACATATCGGGTATATTCCGTAGATGAGCAGAGCATGAGCAACATTTGAGGTCAGCTTCACAGACTTTGGAGAGAAAAGTTATATGCTGCTCTTAGCAAATGTGATTCGGGCTAAAAGAAGCCTGATTCCTGTGCCATATCAAGGTCTGGGCTGAGGTATAAGAGTTGACCTCGCTAAGATTAAAGTCGTGTGAATTGAAACCACTCAAGTGTTACCGGGCGGAAGTTTCTAGGCCTAGTAGGATATAGAAGATTTGTGAAGGATTCTTATCATAGCTTAGCCACTTACTAAATTACTCAGAAAGGAGTGCCTGAGTGCAATGATAAGATAGTTTTGAGCAGCTTGAAGGAATGTTGGTCAAGCACCAAGATTGGACGCAGCCACCCTCGTATAGAGTATATTCGATAGGATGTTTCAAGAATTGGTTTGGGATGTGTGTTAATGCAAGATGGGAAAGTAGTGGCTTATGCATCCTGTCACGCCCCCATCCCCGATCCGACCCGTATGGCGTATCCGAACCGAGTCCGGGGCGCAAGACTATATACTGGGACTCTCATTGACCGGTTCTTGCTCAGAGCTGAACTTGTACCTATGGTTATACAAACAATTTCTGTACTAACAAAAGTATTTTCATTTACAAAAGAACTACCACCGGAGTGGTGTCCCTAAAAAATCTATACACATATACTGAGTCCCATTTACTTTTACAAACCCTTATACATATACATGTCTAATACAAACATCGGGAGATTATGGTTAAAGGCATGGTGAGCACCTATCTCCTCAGCCGTCCGTCTCATTGACGTGGGATGTCTCATTCTCTATCCTTGTCTTCCGCTTCTCAGACTCACGATTGAATACCCTTGCTGCTTTACGCAAGGGGGAACATAAGCATGGACAACCACCAATGGTGACCGTCACAAGCTTATTATATGCATTTCATATATCTATACATATTCATATAACTTTGATTACTTATCATCTTTACATTCCTATTGCATGTCAATCTTTACTGCTATATGTTCTATATCTTGGCATATTCTAATTCATACCGTTATTGTATTTCTGTTTCTATACTTTGCATATTCCATATTCATTCTATAACTTATTGTTTTTCATGTTCTATTACATCTTCTTTCATATACTTTTGTACTTTTATATACTTTATATATTTTTCATGTGTTCATCTTTCTAATGGTTCATATTACATATACTATTCCAGGCACTGGCATTTGTATACATATACATTTCTCTATGGTTGGGAGCATCATACCATTTGTTATATAAATTCTATTTCATGTACTGTCATCATGTACTGTTTTCATGTACTGTTCATATACTGTGTTCATGTTACACTTTTCATATTACTTTCTCTTTCATGCCTGTAAATAGCAAAGAAGTGGATATGTGAACTTATAAGGTCTAAAGGCGCGATTTCATCAGAGGAAATGCTGTGGTCTATCAGTGGCCCTGAGGCGCCGTATCATCAGATGAGACAATGATCATCTTATAAAGGGCCCGATACATTGTATGATTCTTTCGCCACCATATCCAAACAGATCTATGTCATCGACCCAAACGGCCTCGATATCACAACATGTAACTCAGAGTGCCGCAGATTTATTCCCCTAACGGTACGCCAATCTATCCCTCTACTTGGTCGACACGCAATCCGCTTTATTACATTTTATGTACATATCTCTATAAGCATGAATAACTATTGTTACCAAGTGATTGCTTATGCAATATATACTATCATTACTTTAAATCAGATTCGCTCTCATATTTGTAGCTTCATATTACTGCCTCTATATTTCCATAATGCATATATTCCTAAATTTTATCATGCATGCATTTACTCATTCTTATATTCATCTATGCTCTATCATTCGTGTACATGCATTTCATTCCTCAGAATATCTTATATCTTGTTAACTATATTTCACAATATTAGTTCATCATATTCTGTGATAAGGCATCATACATTTATACTTGTACGCTTAACTTGTGCTTTATCATACTGTCCTATCTCCTATAGGAGTGTAATTACAGACTTCTTCTTTACACCTGAAAAATTCTTCATATGTCCCAACGATACCTTTATCATTTCTTTATTCGCATACACATGTATAAACATTCTCTGTTCGATCCTGAGATGAAAGAACAGAACGAGACTTGGTATAATATATACCCGAAGGTACAAGACGCAGACGGAAATGCAGACGCGCTTGCCCACGAATAGAAGTGTCGAAACACTAGCGTGAGTGCCGGTTATTGGTCATGCATACGTGCCCGCCCATCGACAGAAGCGCCTATAGCTAGCAGGAGTGCCAAAACACCGATCATATGTCTTGTCGCTCAATATCCTATTCTTAGGCAGCCATACAATTATATGTGTCTCTAGGCTTATTTCATTTTATTCTTTCTATATTCCTTTACATATCACCCATTTATGTTGCTATTTTTTTGTCTATATCTCCATCTCTTTTCTTGTCATGTATTCCAATTGACTTTACCTAAGCGATTAGTACACTTGGTACAACAATCATATTTTCAAAGGTGGATATTGAATGCCAATAAATATCATATGGTTATATTCTAGACTCAATGAGCTTTCCATAGAGTCCAAGAACACCCGAAACGGAGTTTGGACGAAGGAGTTATGACCTTCCGAAGTTGAAGGTCACATGTGGTCAGGCCACCCACCGAGCTGACCTGACCCCGGCCGGAGCTCTGGGCCCCGACACTTCTGGTCTGATACCTACTATCCTCCTCAGGTATATGAATGGGTTCTTGACTCAATGGGCTTTCCATATATTCCAAGAACACCCGAAACGGAGTTCGGACGAAGAAGTTATGACCTTCCGAAGTTGGAGGTCATACGTATTAACCTACCGAAGCCGAATTAATCGGCCGAAATGGAAATACCTGGTTGAGCTTGGTCTAACACCCGTTCTGGACACTCCAATATCCTCCTCAGGCATATAAATGTATTCTTGACTCACGGTTTCCGCGAGTTCAAGAACACCAATCGGAGTTCGACGGCAGAAGTTATGACTTTCCGGTTGAGGTCATATGAAGTTAACCCAGCCGGAGTCGTAATTCAACGTGAGCCGAGCCGAAATACCTGGTTGAGCTTGGTCTAACACCTCGGTCTGACACCCAATAATATCCTCCCCAGGCATAAGGAGTATTCTTGACTCAATGGGCTTCCATGAGTCTGAAAAACACCCGAATCGGAGTTCGACGAGGCGAGCACCTTCCTCAAGTTTGAGGCCCGGCATGAAATGTAACCCGTGACGAGCCGACCTCGACCGGCCGTTACTGTGACGAGGCCCATGCTGACCCTCTCGCTGACCTCTACAGGATGAGGTCTGCTGACTTCTATAGGATGAGAGGGCTCCACGAATTTCGCTGCGACGGCGCCTACATGCTAACCTCTCTCAGCCGACTACCCATTTGATCGTTTCGTAGAAAAGACCTCATAACTTGGTCTACAGGTCCGACCGAGAAATTAAAAGCCTAACATCAAGTTCATTGATGTGGATACACTTACCAGAAGGACTTACTACAAATTCCCTTTATTTCTGACCTTAAAGCCGTTCTAAGGTTCCAATGAGTATAATCAAAATAGGAAATTTTCTTGGTTCAACTTGCAACCAAACCTTTCCCGACACACATAAATAGGAGCCTTAGAGTTCTTCTCAACTCAACCCTACACGAAATGAGTTTGGGAGTTCCCAAACCCAAACCATACCCAAGATATAGGGTTCTAAACCATGTATCTATACTTTATATACCGAAACTAGACTTCCATACACACACACACATAACCTACACTCAAATCTCATAGTTCCTTACTCGTGATCTTCTTTTCCCTTCCTTTCTTCTTTCTTCTTCTTCTTCTTCTTCTTTTTCCTCTCTCTTATCCGCTTTTTGCCTCTCTGCTTCTCTCTTTCTCCAAGACCAAACGAGATATTTATCTCTGCCTTATCCTTATTCGATCTTTATCCCCTTTTTTATTTCACTTTACCTCCAACTCTAATATTTACAAATCAATCATTATTCTTACTTTGGCATATGAACTTATTAAATTATGACCCTTGGATCCTGAATTGGTAAATTATTAATTTACTCTTAACTTTTATATTAATTCAAAGTTGTTATTTATTTCCAAACAATTCCATTTAGCTTTTAATATACCCTAGAAAAGTCCAAAAACTGTTAGGGTATATTTCGGGTAAGTACACATCCGTGACAAATTGAAGCTACATGAATGTAATTATCCTACATGATTTAGAATTGGCTATGTAGTATTTTGCTTTGAAGATATGGCTTATTAATTGTTTCTATATGGTGAAAAATGTAGAATTTATGCAAATCATAAAAGTCTCAAATATTTGTTAATGCAGAAGGAGCTTAATTTGAGACAATGGAGGTGGTTGGAGTTGTTCAAATATTATGACTGCATAATAGATTACCACCCCAGAAAAGCTAATGTGGTAGAAGATGCCTTAAGTAGAAAGGCAATGACAACTTTGTTAATACAGGGCAGTGAATGGAGAGCAATATCTGATGGATCTATATTAGCTTAATTAAAATCGCCGCTTGTTTTAAAGCAAATGATTATACATGCTCAGAAAAACGATGAAGAGATGCGTAAAAGGTACGTATGGTCGAGATGATAAGATTGATTTCAAGAAAGAAGATGGAAGCTCAGATTTCTGCATTAGATTATGTGTAGCGATGATAAAGAGCTAAAGAAAAAGTTACTATTTGAAGCTCATAATACGATATTTACCATGCATCCTGGAGGTAATAAGATGTACTAGGATTTGAAACAACATTATTGGTGGAAAGGAATGAAAAGAGATGTGACAGAGTACGTATCTAAATGTTTGACATGTCAGCAAGTCAAAGCTGAACACCAAGTCTAAATGTATGTCAACTCCCTTCCACCCTCAATGGAAGGGATAACATTACCATGGATTTTGTGCTCCAAGCCCCACGCAAAAAAACATGACTAAGTGTCCGGGTGATTGTTGATGTGACTACAAAGTCGCACCATTTTATACCAAGAAGTGATCACTATTCTATGGATTGGACTAGTTGAGTTATATGTGGATGAGAGATTGTGCGATTGCATGGTGTGCCATCGTTTCATTATGTGGCCTGGAGAGATCCTCAGAATTTACATCAGATTCGAAGGAATTACAATTACCTTAGGAACTCCTGGGCTAATTTAAGACAACACTCCACCCATAGACAGATGGACAAATTCCAAGAGATCGATTAAAGTGCTCCTCGAAGATACGCTCGGATGTGTAATGGAATTCACCGGAAGTCGGGATAGGTATATTTCATTGATAGAATTTGCCTATAACAACAATAACAATCAAGTATCGCATGGCACCGCTACGAGGCTTTGTATGGTCGAGGATGTAAAACTTCAGGTATTGACAGAATTGAATGAAGCATAAAGTGATTTGTCTGTATTATTAGTAAAAGATAAAGAAGCAAAAGTCTGTGTTATTCGGGGCAAAGGTTAAAGGTCGCGTTGATCGACAAAAGTCATACGCTGATTTGAAAAGGAAGGACATTGAATATGAAGTGGGGGATAAAGTGTTCTTAAAGGTATCTTCATAGAGGAAGGTGCTTAGATTTGGGAAGAAAGGGAAGCTGGGTCCGAGGTTCATTGGCCTATATGAAGTTTTAGAGAGAATCGGACCAAATAAGGTGACGGCTGGCACTCCCTTCGTGAGTTAACTGCCGCATGATGTTCCATGTGTCTATGCTTCAGAAATACCGTTTTGATGGGTCACACATACTACCAATGTAAGAAGTACTAGTACAGGCAGATTTGTCATATGATGAGGAGCCAAAGGCTATTTTGGCTCGAGGGGCAAGAAGCTATGAATAAGCAAGTATAGTTAGTGGAAAGCTGGGCTTAAAGAACACCATGCAGCAGGAAGAAGCTACTTAGGAGCCGTATAACGATAAGAGTGCAAAGACTCGCAACTCTTCGATTCGTATGAATTTCGAGGACAAAATTCTTTAAGGGGGAAGAGTCAGACACTTAAATTATACCCTAACAGCTTATAACATGTTTAGTGTATAATAAAAAGTAAATGTATATTTTCCAGAATAAAATAATGCTAAAAATAAAATAAGTAAAACCCAGAATTAATACAAAAGTCGAGGGTAAATTAGTAATTTACCAATTTCGAACCCAAAGGTCATATGATAAGAAGATCATAGGCTAAAGTGGAAATATGAATAACTTGATTTGCAACTAGAGGAGAGATGAAGGACCAAATAACAAAAAAAAGGGAAAAGAAAGCATTGCCAAACATGACCTTAACATTTAAAAGGGAGAATAAAGGCAAAATATCTCATTTTGGTCTTACATGTTAGGGCAAATCGGTAGAGAGAAAAGAGAAGAGAAGAGAAGAGAAGAGAAGAAGAGAAGAGAAGAGGAAGAAGAAGAAGAAGAAGAGAAGAGAAGAGAAGAAGAAGAAGAAGAAATCAAGGTAATGGAACTTGCTAGAACTTTGTATGGATTTTGGTATGAATTTCAGACATACTTGTCGGTTTGGAATACTTTTATGTGCATCCTTGTTTGAATCTATTGTTTTATTTGGCAAGGGGCCCTCATCAGAGAGTACCAGATAGAGGGAAAATGTCATTTTTAGGGAGATAATGTTTTTTTTTTTTTTTAAACCCATGTTTTTGTTTTGGCCATCACTCATCCAAATTGAGTGATTAAAAATTCTAGATAAACTAGACATCTAGAAGAACAAATCTCCCTGAAATATGTGTTTCCAAATTTGGACCCCAAGGAATAAAATTTGTCAAAGAGACTCGTTTTCAGTCAATTTCGATGCGCTGGGTTCGATTAGTTTTGGTATTTAGGCCATAAGTTGACTTTCATTTATCTAAATTGAGTGATTCAAATTTCTGGGTAAAATAGACTTCTAGGAGAACAAATCTTCTTGAAATAAGTGTATTCAAATTTGGACCCATTGAACCCAGAAAATTCGTCAAAGTAAGGGAACAATTAAGTCCCCGAAAATCTGCTCTAAAACAACCCACCGAACTCCAGTGACTCTGCTGTTTAAATCATAACTTGAGTTATACTGGTTCAAAGGAGGTGATTCAAATTTTTGTACAAAATAGACACATGGGAAAACAACTTTCATGAAGAAAGTATGATCAAATTATGTCTCTAATGCTCCCAGAAAATTTTCAAATATAGAACACAATTCTAAATTATGTTCCTGGAAATTGTCTAGGAGCAGTTCGGAATGTTTAGACCATATCTCCCAAATTAAAAGTCCAAATGACATGATTTTTTGAACCATAAGAAACTTAAGACATAGGGGTATATTGAGTTAAAAGATCACTTTTTCTAATAATTCCATTTACAAGGTCAAAATTGTAGTTGAAATTGATTCAGAGCCGCCAGAATCGCTCGCACTGGTTATGGAAACTGAAATTGTATAAAGATTATATAAATGTATTGTTACATGAAAGTTAAAGAGAATAGACGTACAATTGTGTTATACAAAAAAGTGCAAAGTACAGTTATCAATAGTTATTTATGTATATGAGAAATCTTTTTCTGATACCTGAAAGATTTTTAAGAAAACATAATAAAACTGATTGCTTGCTTATGACCGGATAGTTGGATAGATAGGCATGCCTATAGGCACAAGCCGCCAAGAAGATACGCTTTACAGATATTTGAGGCCCCATTTAGTCGATGACATGGGATCCCATTCGATCATTATACGGCCCTGTCAGTCATGCCGTATAGAAATCATTGTCTCTGTATAAGGATAAGATCTTCTGCACACATGCTTCTTCCCATATCAACTTCTAAGGTATTTGCAAGCATGAAACATAATATAAATGACAAGAATATGTAAATGGCATGACATGATATGAGAAGCATAGCATTGTTATGTGATGATACGTAAACAATGATAAGTACAAGAAAAAAATGTAAATGAGCATTTACACTGAATTGAAATACGATAAGATCGAAAAAGATGATATATGTAGAAGCATATCTATAAATGATATGTTCAAAACATGAATACATGTGTATATGTAAATGAATGTTAAAGTTATATGCGCTTGTCTAAATATGATGACTTTGATTGTGAGGTCTTCCTACGTATTAATTCCCACTAAGCTATAAGCTAGCATTGGGTGTTTCCATCCGTAGGTACGTAAGAGAAAATCCAGAGTGACACTTACAATCCGCATCAAGAAATAAAGTCAACACATCATTGTGCCCACCGAAAGACCATTCTGGTGATAATATACGTATTTTAGCTCTTTTCGGAAGTTGAAATGGAATATTGTAAAATGTTGAACACTTCCATATACCTAACTTGTATATATTTTGTAATCCGTTGCTACGTAATATGCATAAGTTAAGTGTTTAACATTATAATATCAAATGTCTTAAAGTGTTATAAGTTTCATAAAGAAATATGAAAATGACACCCTCGCTTGACACTAGGTGCCAAGTTAGGGGCGTCACAAGGAGATCCTCTAGCAGCTGGATCTTCAATATCAACTCCAGATCCAAATTAAAATGAGAGAAAATCAAAACTCTAGGTTGATTCGACTTGAGGATGAGAGAAACCCTTGAATGGGTGTACTCCCACCAAAGTGGAACCCTAATAAAGTCTAAAAAACATGTATTTATAGTGTCTAGGTAAATGGGCCTTGAAATGGCTAAAAATGCTAATATTGTTGCCCAAAATTTCAACGTCTCTGTCAGGAGAACATTTTGGTTTGCCCTACGAATCGTAACGTATCGCAATCCGCATTTGACATTTTGACTTCAAACGATCATAACTCTCTCATCCGACCTCCAAATGCGATGATTTTGGTTTCTACGGAAACTAAGAGAAAGTAGAATTTAAACATATCAAGCTTAGAGTCATTGGAGGCCATTAGATAGACTGAAAACACACAAACTTTGAGGGTTTCTGCATGTAGTGTTTTGGAAAATCCTCCCTTGACTTTACGAGGCCGTATTTTTTTCGTTCGAACTCCAAATCGCGATCTCGACTCGCGAAGCTTCGAGAGATTTAGAACCCATCCATATCATGATTGAAGTCATGGTGAGTCACAAGACAACCCGTAAAAATTAATCTTTTGACACTTATTATGCCTTTGTTTCAAATGTACTTAGAGCCACATAAATGATAAAATTAAACATTAGAGCCTCAAAACACCATAAAGCATATGATTGATAGACAATATGTGCCATGCCAAAGCACCTATCATCATCATATTCAAATGGCTCCATTTATGGTTTGTATCTAAAAAATTTTCTTTTTCCATATAACAAGAGGTGGTACTGATTTCAACGAGATGAAGACATATTTAATTATTGAGTTGTTAGTAATTGCTAATGACAATTAATTTAAAGATATGTGTTCGTGGTTCTAAGTTATTGTAGATTAGTATCTATTAAAATATTCAAAAACTGGAAGAAAAAGATGAATAATACTAATAATAATGATTGGAGCATCCTTCCTAGAAATAAAATTGAGTTTTATTATTATCATGTTGAGAAAATGAAATGGTTGTTTGTATTTTTGTTTACAAAGGAGAGTTGCATCCAAAATAACTAGTTTGGACAGAGTTCAAGCAAATGTTTGAAAATGAAAGAAAATATTTGACTAAAAAGGTAAAATAATCATTAAATATGAGAAATCAATCATTTATTTCCCTAAAACAAGGAAAATGAAGGACACCATGTATCAGCTACTGGTCTGAGGATCACAGCATCAAGAACTTTGTTTAAACTCGAGTGGACCATCCACATGAACAACACAGTATCAATACTCTTGTAACTAATCCAGCTGATAAGTTGTTGGAAGATTCTCTAGGAGTCTTCTACCACCCTGTATAAAATATCTCGTTCTCCAGTTAATGAGAAGTAGAAAAGTCGAAATACAGTTTCTGAATTCCCTATTTCTCGGTTTCTCCTCCTTTCTTTTAGGCTTTCATGGTATCAGAGCTTGGATCATCTTTCTCATTCCTGCCTCTTCTTCACAGTTCTCAAACACCTATTGTCCCATGGCTGCATCAACAGAGGTGCAGACCAATTTTGTTGCATCTTTGGCAAATATCGCCCAGATTATGCAAACTCTCAATCATACACTTCCTATCAAGTTAGACAGAAACAAATTTCTTTTATGGAAGATGCAGATGGAGAATGTGATCTATGCTAATGGATTTGAAGATCACATTGAGGAATTGATACCCTGTCCTCCACAAGCAGTAAGCAGTGGCAACACCAATCCAGAATTCGTTCTTTGATAGAATGATTTTCAGCTGCCTTTATTCCTATCTTACGCCACAAATAATGGGTCAGATCGTAGGCTACAAGATCTCTCATGAAGCATGGTCAGCCTTGCAACGCATCTTCTCTTCTTCTTCAAAAGCAAGGTAATGCAGTTACGTTTAGAGTCTCAAACAACTAGAGAAGTTCTCAGTGTATGCTTGATTATATTATGAAATTGAAAACATTAGCAGACAATCTTTTCTGTTTACAGAATCTGTTTCTGAAAAGGATCAGCATATTGCAAATTTTTGGGGTCTTAAATGATTATAATTCAATTGTGGTTTCACCTACCGCGCAAAAAGAAATCTTTCTTCTGTGCATAGCATCTTGCTCACTCATGAGCATTTGAATCTCTTGCACTGGTTCCTGAAGATATTCTATTTTCTACTAATTTACTCCAATGCGCCAGTTTAATCAGAATAAACTTTTTCGTGGAAATCTGCATAATCCGACTCATAGAGTCAATCACTTTTCTGGAAGAAAGTCAAATGGAGGGAGACATGCTTCTCGGCAACGTCGTCGGTGTCAACTTTGTGGGAAATTTGGACACAGGTATTCGGTGCTATCATCGTTTTGATATCCATTATCAAGGATCTACCTCTGCTCAAGAATCATCTTCATTCAATAAGTCTCAAAGCAGTAACAAAGCATCGTAATTTATATATGTGTAATATTCAAATTAAAATGTAATTTTAATTTTAATAAATGAAAATTATTCGTTTAAAATTGAGAATTATTTACGGAAAATAGCATAAAAAACCCTCAACTTTCAAGTTTCTTGCATATTAAGCTTGAATTTTGAAAATAGCATAAAAAAAACCATGAACTTTGATTAAGAAGTTTTTTACTGGCTCTCTTTTTTGGTTAAATGGATGAGAGAAGTGTTGAGATAAAAGAAAATCACTTCAAAATTTCTACTGTTACATGAGGCATAGGTAAGCATCATTCTCTTTATGAGAACATAAAATGAGAATCATGTGCATCATTTACAAGCCAAAAAAGTTGTACAATTTCTCAAACGTAAATATAATGCATGAATTTATCCCACAGACCTTTCCAATGAAATGAATCCAAATGGGGAAAAATAACATTATTGCTGCCAAGATATTATGAAAATTCAAAAAGTAAGCAACCAAGCCAAAATGTTTTTCAAAAATTTATCGCCAAAATGATTTTACATTATACGTAAAGTTTTGTTTTAGTTTGCTTGTTTACGAAGATAAACAATGTTGAATCTGCTTGATTATGTTTCTTCGTGGAACTTCCAAATTTTGGATCTTTGAGGTGAATGAGGAAGATGTGATCATTTGATATTGTGGCGATAACTTGAGGTCGTGAACCTGTCCTCTTTGAGAAGAAGTGTATCATATTTCGACCTTTGAGGGATAATGATGAGATAGCCTGCGTAACTTTCTTGATAGATGAGGTGTGATGAGCACTCAAAACCGTGTTCTACACTTTTATTTCAAACCTTTGAGTGTGAAACGCATAAAAACCCCTAATTTGGCCACTTGAGCTAGTCCTCTTTTATGCTAAACTGATATGTTTTCCTCAAGTTTGTGTGATTTTGCATGTATTTAGGTACATTTATCAACTCTTGGAGAAAATGTAGGCCAGCCACAAGGATTCCCGAGGTACAAGACTATATGGAGCGAGTTCGGAGATGAAGACACACAATTTGAGGCTTGGAAAGGATCAAGAGTCACTATCCCAAATTTCGCATTCAACAATAGTGACTACAAAAATCTCGCATTGCAATCAAAACACCTTTGTCTGATTCCGTAGTGACTCTTAATCATTGCGAAAATTTTGCACTACATACAAGCCGCCTTTGATTGATTTCGTAATGCATCCATGTCTCCCACAATTCAAGTTCACGCATGCTCATGGGCGAAGGCACTGCGATCTCTTGATGACAACTACAGAATTTGGGATCAGACTGTTGGGAAAGCACAGATCTTGACATGGGGGTCAGCGGGTCTGGCATGAAGGCTTGGAACCCCAGGACTCAGTTCAAAGAATAGGGATCACCATGGGCATGAGGATGATATAAAGCATAACCCAAGGGCGAAACGAGGAAGGGAGAAGGATTTAGTCGAGGAACTCTCTCATGAAAGCCTAAGTAGGACACACGGAAATCGTAAGTAGTTGTCTCTTTCCTTATGTTTTTCCCTTATGAACAATGGTTTAGGGTTTTGCTTGTAATCTTTTGGCAAAATTTATCTATCTATATATATATATATATAATGAGTATTTCATTAAGTTCATAATGCTTGTGGGCAATTGGCCACTATTTGCATGACTTTATCATTCGAAGCTTAGGCGAGAAGAGATCAGGATGGGGATCGAATGGAGTACCATATGATGATCATAGGATACAGATATCTATGACTCACACGTGGTCTAGGGATTAACCAATCTTAATGCTTTCTATAGATTTAAGGTTTGAGGTAGAGATGTAATAACCTAATCTTATGAATAGGTTGTTGAGGCTCGATCAATAATAGAATAGGATCAATCGACCTTTAATATATGATTTTGATGTCATATGATTCTATCAAACCCTAGGCACTAGGATTGACTTAGGTGAAATCAGAAACCCTAGATTTCTCTCATAATATTTAAGTCACTTGATGATTGGATTTCTTTTCGGTGCACGCTTAGTTTAGTAACTCGACAAATCATCCTCCGGTTATGTAACTGACCACGTGTCCGAATATCTGAGTTTTTAACAAGTTTGACCCGAGGTTGACCAAGTTTGACCAAGTTGACCAAAAATGTGTGGGTGGGACCAAGGTTGACTTCTTTAGGGATGAATAATTTTAGGTTGACTAAGACACCATATTGTAGGAGGCCTCGTCAATACGAGTTCACGAGACGAGGTAGAAAGTCAAAAATCAGACTTAAGATGAAGTTATAGTCTAGTAGTTCAAACAACGATGTTATCAGTTTCAAATCGGTCAGGGTTTTGCCGAAAACAACCGGCTCTATATAGAAGCCTAGTTTTGAGTCAAGTTAGGATCCAACCCGAAAACCAGGAAAATCCCCAAAACCGAAAACCCCGAATTAGATTGGTTTTAATAGCCCTTTTTAGGCGATCGGGTTTCGGTAGTGGGAGCGATTCGGCCACCGCAATACCTGAGCGGACATGGAGGAGGAGGACGACCAGACGACCACGCCGGTAAAATTTTCGGCCCGATCGCGGCCGAGACCAGCGCCAGTCAGACGTGGCGGCGGCGACGCAAACGGGTGGCCGGTTTTTGTGTTTAAGGCATTTCAGGTGACCCATGGCTCTTTTCCACCATTTTGGACCTACGAGAGGCTTCGTTTATGTGGTCGGCTTCTCGAGTTAAATCACCCGGATTTGAAAGATATCTGGCAAGAAACGATTCGGCCGACTGTTGGATCGCGTTCCGGCCACTGGCAACCTTTGGATCAAAGGTGAGAGTACTGATGTGTTCCTGGTCTCTTGAACTCCATTGATATGTGGTTTGTAAATTTTGGAGATCGTTTGGTTAGTTTTCCATTTTTTGGTTGTTTCGGGTAATTACCGAGAAGTCGGGACTAAAATAGGGTACCAATTGGTCAAATTTGGCAAAATTGAAATTGTATTAGTGAAATTGGATGTTTTTAGGAATTATTGGACGGTTCAATTTAGAGTAGCTCGGTGAAAAGCCTTTAATTTTGGGTATAAACTATAGGGCTGCCCAATAGTAGTGGGCGCCGCCGGGTTGATTAGGATATTTAAATGGATTAAAAGTTGTCCCAGGCCTTGGGGCATTCAATGTCGTTGGTTCAATTATTGGAGTCTAAATGGTATTTTATTTTATATTACGAGGCACTCACGTAGGAGTAGGGAGACGATCCTATAAGAGCAGGCGAGGCATCTATAATTACGTAGTGGTCTACTTGTTTTAGATAACAGGGTATTATTGCTAGTATATATTTTGCGAGTTAGTTATTTCATATATAACTTATTTGATCGGACCAGAGTTGGTTGTGTATAAATGAAAATGTCGGTTTTACAAAAGACAAGTTATCATTTCATGTGAATTTTGTCAACATTCCTTTGTTTGGAAGTTATCTTGGTTTCTTGAATGATTATGTAGTATTTAGATATTTGGGCATGTAGATTGGGTTTTAAACCCTTGAGAAGTATTCTTGTATGAAATGGATTTTGAAATGTATATGTGTTTTAGTAAATGGTTAAGGAATATGGTCATTGGGGTATTGTTCAGAATTTCGACTTTGAATTGAGGAACTAAGATCTTCAATGTATGAGTTGATTGAGTTGTGGAAAGTAAGTTCATAAGTTCTTAACCTAGATCTGGTGACATTGGAAAAAGGTGCCGCGTGGTAGACACTGAGTTAGAGTTATAAGGTGATGTACTAGATTGTACCGGAGATTGGGTTCAGTAATTATGTTGTAGTGCACTGGGTTTTTACCCACGTTGACGTGAGGTCGGTTTGATCCGACGGTTGGGTATTTGGGTTTTTACCACGTTGGCGTGGGGTGGTTGACCCCGAGCGGTTTGGGTATTTTGGGTTTTTTACCGCGGTGCGAGTGGTCGGTTGATCCGACGGTTGGGTAATGCGGTTTTCTTTCACGGTGCCGTGAAGGTCGGTTTGATCCGACGGTTGGGTATTGATACGGGTTTGCCGCGATTATTAGTGAGTTGGATTCATCCGGCGGTTATACATTATTTCCGACCATTGGTCGGGTTTACCGATGGTTTAGTATCTTGAGATTGCCACGACATTCCGTGAGGTTGGTTACATCCACGGTTATATATTATTCGCGGTAGTGGTCAGTCCGCCGTGATTAATCGTTATTATTATTACCCGCGACACCTTTGGGATTTAAAGTCGTGGTGGGGTGTCCCAGTTTATGAGTGTCACGTATTAGTACGATTTATGATGAGTATGTGCTTGCGGTTTAGCAAGATATCATGATGCATTGGCGGGTACCGGAGGTATGAATCTACGATTATGATGGGCATATGATCACGAGTTATGATGAGTATATGGTATGGTATATGATAGGTATATATATGGTATGGTTTATGATGGGTGTATGTGGTATGGACGTTATTGATTATACTTCACGAATAATAGTCTGACGATACTCGTGGTTATGGTGCATTTCATGGTTATTTTATTACATGATGACTATACATGCTTTATGCTTGGCTTATGTTATGTATAGTTAAAGTAGTATAGTTTAAATGACTTTTGTGTCGGCTAAAATTGTTGAGCATGAATTGTATATGTTGGACTTGGGGTAAAGTTGGGTTTTGTGAAATGTTTCTAAAACGGGGAACTTTACAAAAGAGTGGAAGTGAGGTCTTGAGAGAAGAAAATTTCGAAAACAAAAATATTATCTTCCGTATAAATTATGCCACTCATTGAGATTTATTTCTCACGTTTATTGTTTAAATACGTTCCACCAGGTCGGCGGGGCCGGTTCGTAGGGGCCTACCTCGCGCCCAGTTCGTTGCTCTTTGCGGCAGCTGCGTGCTATCCACCTATATGTCTTTGTTTTGTTGGACCTATTATTTAATCTCATTAGAGCACTGCGATATTAGTGCTGTGAACTTTTCACGGACTCATTTTATAATTGTTCTGCAGGGTTTTTATATATATTTATGTATGTTAGGTATTAATTAATACATGGTGATTGTTGCTCACCTTCCTTAGGTGGGGTTCCATCGTATCTTCCTTAGTGATTATACAGTGGGACTTCACTAGGCGGGACCACTCGGGAAATCCGGGAAGGGTATCCGGGTCGGGTCCTGTCAAGTTAGATCATCCAAACAACTCTAAGGTTAAATTAGATTAGTAGATAATAGCTTAGTCCTCATGGTTTGACATCCGAACTCCTTGAGTCCATTTTATTACTTGCACGATCCGTATACTTATGAAGAATTTGCATAAAGGAAAATGTGACAAGAAGTTTTTGGCACCGTTGCTGGGTACTAAGTCATCTATTAATATTAAGCAAAATAACCTTGTTTTTCTTTGGATATAATTAGTAGAGTTTTTAATTCAAAAATTTTTTTCCTTCTTTATTTCATTGTTTATTTTTCTTGCTTCTTGTTCTAATTTTTTTTTTTTTCTTTTTGGTTGTTTGATTTTTTTTTTTTTTAAGTACTTATTACTCTTTTATGCAAAGACAAGTAGGGAAGAAGCTATTCCCATTCAATCCAGAACTAGATTGGACATTTGGAATTCCAAGAGAGGTCAGAAAGTTGTGTAGATTCAGTCAGAAGTTATGGCAAAAAACAATCAAGAAGGGGTTGAGAATGCTAGGTAGCCGGCCGAGAACCCTTAATTGGTGAACCCTTTACCAGCCTTGAGAGATTATGTAGTGCCACCAACCAAGGTTCAATAAGTGATTCGTTGACCAGCTATACAAGCTAATAATTTCGAGTTGAAGTTGATCACAATTCAGTTGGTGCAGAACAACCAGTTCACCGGGCTAGCTTATGAGGATCCAAATGCATACATCTCAAACTTTTTCTAAGGTGTGTGATACAGTAAAAATATAATGGAGTCTAATGATGCAGTGATGCTCTGCTCTTCCTAGCATATCTTCTTTGAGGATAGGCAAAGTGTGGTTGAATTCCTAGCCTCAGATTCCATAACAAGCTGCTTGATGATTTGGTCCAAAGTTACTAGAAGTTCTTTCACAGCGAAGATTGCACAACTGCGTATGGAGATGCACGGGTTTGCTCAGCATGAAGGTGAGCCTATGCATGAGGCTTGGGATAGATACAAGGAGTTTATGAGAAAGTGCCCTCACCATGGAGTGCCGAAGTGGATGCAGATCCGCAGCTTCTACAAGGGCTTGACCAGCACCTCCCGGACCTTGATTGATGCTTCCAGTTGGAGAGAGACACAGTAAGAAGAACGAGAATCTTAGCTATGAACTGTTAGAGGAAATATCCTCTAATAACTTATGGCCCAGTGAGAGACTGCCTTCGCCTAAGAAAGTTGAGGGAATCCATTACATGGATGTAATTTCAAAGCTTATTGACTCAGCACTTGTAGAGTAACCAACAATCAGTCCATAAAGTGAAGACATATTCTTCGTAAGCTTGTGAGTATTGCAATGGTTCACATCAAAGTTCTGAATGCCAAGTCGGGAACCCATTCGCACCCACCATGGAGTAGGCTCAGTACGTGGGTAACTATAACAGGCAACAGAACAATCCTATGCAACTTACTATAATCCGGGATGGAGGAACTACCCCAATTTTTCATGGAAAAATAATCAGCAAGCACCTCCACTCGAGCAAGCTAGACCTCCATAAGAGAAGAAGGTAAACCTTGAAGAAGCCATGGCTCAACTTTCCATTACACTGTAAATGATGTTGCACCTCTAATATGATTTAGTAATAATCAGAAATAATATTTTTGCTATCAATTGGATTAACTGTTACCACTCTACCTAGGACAGTTCTTTGTTTTCGTGGAGTCCAACTTTTGTCTTATTGATTCCACACAATTTTTTGTGAATTTTTTATATAATAATATGCGAATTGTATCATTTATTTTATTCATTAAGTATTCAGTAAGAATAGATTTTATATAGAAATCGTTTCTGATTATGTTTTCTATTTGGTCGTTTTTTTTTAAATGTCACAATTTGTTTTATTTTGAGGATTTTAGCTGGGTAAGACATGAAGAGAACCTATTTCATTTAATGGGAAGCTCTAAATTCTCCACATTGCTTTAAGCAGGAGATACCCATACGGCATTTTGGAAGTCCGTAATTTAAGTATCATTCCAAGAGTTTCCTTAGTTATTGATCATTAATTGTGATTTGGTCATGTCCTTTGTAAATATATTTGTAGAGATATTACCTTGCATGATGATTGAAACATATTTCACATATTGATATGACAATTGAACTTTGTAAGCAAATATGGATTGTATGGTACAACCCATTGGTTACCTAAGTTTGTTCCTCTTATTTTGATTTTTCTACCATCGTTGTGTCGTCTATACTTTGGGTAACAATTTTTTCCTTTACTAGTTTGAGAGCAAAAGGGTTTGGGTACTCATATCACAACGTACCATTTTTTTCCTTCGCATTATTTAAGTTTGATATACAAGGGTCATGCATCATATGTCTAGTTCCTTCACTAGATACAAGATTAAGTTTATGATTATGGCAAGAAGTTTAAACACAAACAATTCGTCAAAAAGATTTTAGATTCCGTAAGCTTTTTGCATTTAGCTTTAAAAATAATAATTAGAAAGTGAGCGCGGGGTGGCCACTTTGCAGGAATTGACTACACTTAAGCATATGCATACAGGCTCCCAATATTTGTTTCTTAGAATAGTTATATTTTAATTCCTCTGGCTTTTACCTAAATATATGCAAAGGAGATCATGCCTAATGCATCTCTAATTCAGTTATATTTACAGGCCTTGTTTTGCAATTTGGGTTGCACGTTATTGTAAGGAAGAGATATGGTTTTCCAAAGCGTTGGACCAAGGCCATTGCATCCATGTATCTTTTAAGCATATCTCTAGGTCTGTCGATGAATGATGCTGGTTATACAATATGGCGACCAATTTTGTTCCTTTGTGTTTCACCAACATGAACACTGTCTATTATGTCTTGATATAATTCGGTCACGGATTTTCTGTAATTTTAATTGCGAAGATAATCTAATCATGATATTAAGTTTAATACCCATATCTACTATATACTATTGTAGAAGATGACCGGTGATAGTAGCATTGGTTATGGTTTTATGTATTTATGTTTGCTAACAAATAATGTTAAGCGAGAGACGCGTTTCCTTTTCTCGTACCACTTACAACTTGGAGAAAGGAAGGAGTTGCATTTATAGTATTGCTGCAGAAGTTTCTATTATTACTGTGGAAGTGAAGATAAAGCTTGGATATTTGCACCCTTTTCTCATTGTAAAATAAATTCATTCACGAGTAAGGGCAAAGGGTCTATAGTTGGTATGAGAATGAGTGTGTCGTTTCTCTTGCATTGATGTGTTTGATCCCTTGATGTTTATGAAAGTGGTTGATATCAGAATGAGTGTAGTTTCTCTTGTTGATGAAGGTTCGATCCTTGATGCTGGTGGTATCACCATGAGGAATAAGCAGAGGCAATTAGAAGGATCATAACAACCACGATAATCTTTTGCACCTTATGACCCCGTCGGAGTGATTATAAATAAAATTTCTTGGCCCAAGTTATTATCGGAGGCGTTGTTCCAAAATCATTGTTTTCAATTCTTATTCAGTGACCTCGATCTTTGAGGGTGTATAAACTTTTGATCTAACCCCATTTGCATTTTATCGAGATAGTGTAGTTTCTAAAAAGCTACATCTTCGAGGAGGGGTGGAAGAATTTGTATCTGATTAGGAGTTTCAAAAATAGCAATTAAACTTCAGGCCAAATAGGTGAAATATAATCATCTGGAGTGCGATAAACTGCCTTTACAGTTTAGGATTTAATGCAGAATCATTAAATAAAGTTGAAGAATCACGATGGAGGAATTGTTTGAGAGGCAATAGTTAAGTTAATGAAATGATATACTTGACACATACCTCAAATAACTGTGTGTCCCTCTATTTCTTTTATATAGATTTTTTCATATTTAACAATGAAGATGTGAAAGAGACGAGAGAGGGGGGTATTGTATCTGTATATCTGGAATTCAATTGCCTCCTCGAAATGTGACATGAGTCATTTGTAACTAACGAAATCTCTTCGTCCGAATAACAGAATCCTTTTGTTTCATGTTGGAATATTTTTGTGTTGCAATGTTTACAAGGGGGCACCATTTCTAGTATATTAGGCTCAAAATTTGGATTACCAAGAATGGATGTGCGGTTCCTTTTCTTTTGGAGTAAGATTCTGCAGGAAGGGCATTGTTTAAAGATGAAACCTATTTATATTATAGGAAAATATTTTTTATATGCAAGTGACCTAGTTTTTTAACTTTTGTGGCACTTTTTCTTGTCTTGATGAAGATCCTATGGATAGTTAGTGTAGAAATTTATTAAGTATAATTGATATATATATATATATATATATATATATATATATATCTATATATATGTCAAAAAAGTCTAGCAATGGGGAAACACTATAACTTATCAATTTCAAAAGCTAACGCAGCTTGTTTTCTTTTCCTTTCCTGGGCTTTCATTGTTTGGGGTATTTACAGTGAAACATTCCACTGCAAGAATAGGCGCCATCAAATTATTTTCAATGTGGCACAAGTTGAGGTGGTCATATGGTTTTATCGTAGTACCTTTGATAGTTCCGAGCATCTCTTTCAATATGATACTGGTTGTATTTTTATTTTTTTTTATCTTTTTGGGACTCATATTTTTTTTTTCCTAGCATATGCCTCTCTCCTTCTTTTGCATACCTCTATTTTTTCCTTCCTTGATAAGAATTTGCAGTTTCTTTTTCCTCATTTAATCGTTCATTTTTCCTGGGGCACAGTCATATTGTTTTTTTACCTGAGCTAATATAATAGAATAACCCAAAGATATAACAGAGTTTAATATAAATATGCCAACTGTTGAAAACATAGATTACAGAATGTCAACATCCCAACAAGAGAGATATGGATATTGCAGATTCTTCAAAATGTAAACAGATTAAACGAGAGAAGTAATGATAACAAAGGTATGATAAAGCATGCAATTCATATAACTATCGACAAATGAGAAAAAACAAACAAAGAAGACGACATTTCAAAATTGGTATGTCTAATTGTTTTAAGAGTAACCAAGTAATCACAATTTCAACTGTTTACACGGCCAACATATCTCCAAGAAAACACAGCCTTCTTTCTTGGGTTATTTGTGTCAATCATAGTCCACAAAATGATTCTAAGTGCCATTGTATAGCCAATATATCACCTAATCATATGCTCTTATCTCCTCCTGTTACTCCTTCCTGTTAGAAGCTTATAAAAAATGCATTTTTAACTTTTTCAAATGACCCTGCCAAAGTTGATTGTGTGCTACTTTTTCAGGCTGTTGGTAGATCAACTATTATTAGTTTTCACCATAAGCAGTTTTCCCACTTTGAGTCAATCGATATCCTCACGTTTGGGATGATACACGCCCTCCGTGGGGTACCTCCCTCAAAGTAGGTGCCCGAGAAGAAGCGAATGCTCACTTCCAAGTGGAACTACAAAGAAGCAAACGCTCACTTCCAAGCAACCCATGATATAGCTATAAAATCAAGTTTCATAGCTTCGTGTGATTATAAATAAAAATGCACAAAGAGTAAGAAAGTTAACTACTTAAATAAAGGCCTGTTTAGATTGATTTCTTTCAATAAGGCCCTAAGAGTAGATGGCTTATGAAAGGGAAAAAGCTATTTTATCTTTAACAAGAGTTTCTATGTGTTTGACTAACTTTATCAAAGCTTCTAACCTATTGAAAAGCTTAACCCAGAAACAAGGACAATATCACTACTTCTAGAAGCCATAGTTTGGTTATGGAGGAAGTTTTCATATATGTAATAATAAAAAAATTCATGTTACCAATATGGCTACTTTGAAAAAATGCTCTGATTTTAGCTTCAACTTCTAGTTGGTGATGTAAATAAAAATTTATCTCCAATCTAAGTGTTTCTGGATGTGTTTGGGTGGTTATATGAAAAAGAGATTGTAGCTTTATAAAAGAAAGGACCACTGATATAAAAGGCAAACTGACATTTGCTTCTCAGTGCTCTTTTCCGATTTAAATATTTGCAAATATTAGTTTCATGTTCAATTGAAAGAAGATTTCAACAATCAACAATGATTGATTATACTGGCCCACTTGATTTGATCCACTAAAGGATGACAACTGAGCGCTTGGATAGGCCACTAACCAGATTAGCAAGTAGCATTAGCAATGGATATGGATAAAAGGAAACAAAGATCGACTCGATTCTTGTGACACCCCCAGGTGGTCAGTTGATCATCCAGTCGACTCGTGGAAAACCTTTTGTGGATTATCGAGTAACCCGATCCGCCATGTGTCCATTTACCGGAATCATAATTTATAGCTCAGATGTCCTTTTTTTAATGCAGAGGCTCTGTCCCAGAAATTACAACCTATACATTATACAATCACATGACCCATTCGGGGCCTAATATAACACAATGGCCTTATAAGATTATTAGGAGTAAAAATTGCATCTTTTACATAAAAATTACATGAGTTCAATTTCACTCATTAATACATTAGTACATATCCAAAATGAATTTATTTTCAAACATTTTCAAAAATGATTATAAAGCCTGGTGACTCTCTCTTCTTCACTCTCTCTGCATGCTCAGGATGAGAACCGTACGGGACATTTCAGCGCCGTGTTATCCCGTATAGGGTGGCCAGCTTGATAGGTAATCCGCCACCAATCGCTGTTCAAAAACGAAGTGCGTGCGATGTTCCACCTTAACATTCACATTCGGATCACAATTCCAACGAGAAATATTCAAATTCTGAGTTTGGAATTCTACATGCTATATAAAATGAGGATGGAGACTGGCTCCATATGAGGCAGTCTTTCTGAGCTCCTATGCAGAGTCTTTTAGACTTCCATACTCGAGGTCTTCACAGACTTCACACCTTTGTGATCTTGTATGTGATAAGCGAATCGTTGATGGATTCATTAGTCATTTTAAAACAAAGTTGTTTGCATAAACCAAACTTTTGGATGTCGTTTACGAATGATCATTTCATTTATAAAATCATTGTGTCTTTTTTTATTGAGTAGCGGATGTCCAGGTCTCAACACCCGACAGCATCAATCTAAACTTTTTGGACTTTCACCGTCGGAGTGTAGTTAACAAATCTGGATCTTTCCTGCGAGAGTGTCTAATAGCCCTTCATCTTCTATTTGGAAGACCTGATTTTCCGTCCTTATGCAAGTGCAACTCATTGGACTTAGTCCAGGCTGATGCAGAACCCACCACGCCCAAATCACCAATTGTGGTGTTAGTTTTAACCGTGCACGACACCCATGAAATGCGATCGTTCCGGAGTGCATGTGATGCAATGCAATGTGTCATTGCGTGGTAATGTCATATCTCACATGTAATGAATGTCATATGAACCATATAAACCATACAATTTAACTTGTATCATGGACAATTATATTACATACATATAATTTCAATTAAGCATTTACAACAATGTTAATACATTTAGAAAACACATATTAACATTTCACTAAATGCACAACAAAACAGAAGCATCTTTATCACTGCATTATTGACACACACTTAATCCTTAGGGCAAAATCGCTGGCATATAGAGTGCCCACAACAATGAACCAATGCCCGTTAAATAGGGGCTCGGGCGGCAAAAGCAGGTCCTTAATACAAGCACATCCCAAGTCCATCTCCAACTACAATTTTGACCCTGTAGACGAGGTTTTAGACAAAGTGATCTCCTAGCAAAATGTTCACCTATGTCTTAAGTGTCCAACGCTCACAGATCAGGTCATTTGGACCTTTAAATTAGGAGATATGGCCAAAACATTTCGGACTGCCCCTGAATTGCTTCTAAATAGTTTGCAGGGACAGAATTTTGTTCTCAATTGGACGAATTTCTAGGAACAATAAAAGTAAATGTAGTAATACTTTCTTCATGAGATTTACTCTATAGTTGTCTAGTTTTTAATAGGATTTAGATTCACATCGTTGGATCGGTATAACCCGATATATGGTCCAAACAACATTAGCCTACTCTGTGGGGATAGAATCGGTATCTTCTTGTAAAAACTCATTTTCGGGGTTTTAGAAATTTGGATTTAAACTTTGTCTCTTCTAGACATTTGTAGCTCTTGTTCTTAGGGTTCATCTCCAACTAGAATCATCTAATTTGAAGGTCCGTAGGCCAAGTTATGGTCGAACACAAGGACAAGGGTCTAGGGAAATTTTTGGCAAAATTTCCCCATAACCACTCCTGTAATTTTTTTTTTTCACATCTTTGATTCCTTACAAAAGACCACAGCAAACCAACCCACAAATAAGCCGTAAAAACATATTTAAACGAGGCCCATGGGACCTGCGCAGCATTCCCACCAAAATCGTACTTAGGGTGGAAATAAGCCAAGTGGGAAGAATCACTACTCTTGGGCGTAATAGAACCGGTCTCGGAACACCTCCAATCAGAAAATTTTGATTTCCCGAAATCTCATCCCTTGAATCTTCGGTGAAATATCTTCTTTTTGGCACCCATGCGTAGCCCTTGTTGAGGAGATGAACTTTCACTTTTGGCTCAATGAATTCCGATCGACGGAATTCTGTAGATCCAAGAGAGATGTCTTTGGCTTCTCCTTTTCTCTCCATCTTTCTCTTTACGGTTTCTCATTTCCAGCAGAAAAAGTGTTCTTTTCTGCCCAAAAATCTGATTTGAACATCATGGCTTAAATGTTTGAGTACGTGCCACGTGTCACGGCCCAGTGCAGGTTCGTTTCTTCCTCAAGCGATTTATTTCCTTCGGGATTAAGTTCGATTTATTTTTAAATGAAACTTAATTTATTTTCCACTTTCAAGATTTTCTTAAAATTCGGTTTGGGGTTAGAGACACCTATCATATCGAAAATTGTGAATCAGTAATTAGAATTTACTTGAGGGTCGTAAAATGCTTAGATTTGTGAGGTAAAATCACGTGATGAGATACATTTTGTCTGTTCGAGATCTGAAGAACCAGTTTGTAACCTGTACTATAATGTCAATTTACCGTTTTACAATTTTTTGGAAAAATTCAAATTTACCTGGGTTTTACAGTTCTTGTGGTGCTTAGTCGTCCAAAAGCGATGATTCACTTGTCCCCTTGTCCATAGGGACCTCGTGGCATACAACCGAAATGACTCCCGCTAGATAGCGACCCCTTTCTCTCTTTTTATAGCCTTGTGGACGGACAAAGGGAAGTTACAAAACGGGGCAGTGAAGGCTTGCGAAGTAGACAGCCTTCCCAGTCCCCTAACCTTTATCAAGACAAACCATTGTAATTTGGTTTCAGCTGAAGCCAAAAACAAGAAGTTATTGCAGGTGAGGCTTGAGACTTTTCATTCTCAATTTGCAATATTTGATGAAGAAGGATAAACTAATCCCTAATCCCTAATATAACTCTTTGGTCTTCTACTTCATCAACACCCGCACAGCTTCCTCTTTGTTTCACTTCCCAGCATCAACGTACCCAAAATGATAATTTTCATCAAAATGAAAACAAAACAATGCTTGAATTCAACAACACAAAACCCACTAATACCACGAATTATAACCGAAGAATCAGAAAATAAGAAATAAAGTCCAAACTAATAAAGCCTCACCAATTCACTAAGAAACGGGCAATTTCATGGGAAAGGAAGACCAATGTATATGACCACTCAGATAAGAGCAACAGATAAAGAGAGAGCAGCTAGAAACCATAAATTAATATTAACATATGCTCAATTCTCCAAACTAAAGACCTTCCTCAATCTCTTTAAAACTTGAAGAAGCGCTAACTCAGTACCAGGAAAAACAACATTTCAACACAGACATGAGAAACCACAACGACATCCTATTGTGAGCCGCGTCATCATTCAAAAACCCAGCAGAAATGGAAGTCCGACCAATCCATATAATGAATACGAGATGGGGGAGTCTCTCTTCCAGGTACCTTTTATAATATAACTAAACTAAAGTTATGACTTGATGAAGATTCGTAACTTCCTTAGGGTTCGAACAAAATCATAAATCAGAGAATCAGGAAAAAACCAAAATTAAATAAATATAAATTTAAAGCATGATAACTCAATCTCAAATTCTATTTCAATCTAAGCCCTTCCTGTGCTCTGATTGCAGATCCAATATTTCCATCAAAATGAAGAAGAACAACACATAACATAGTAGAAAAGGAAAAAATGATAAAGGTGAAATCCTACAGGCAACAAAAGGCAGAAGGTAAATAAGGAGCAGACACTCATCAGAAAGAGAACACCGAGGTAAGCGACAAAGAGCAGGCCTTGAAATGAGCAGAGACAATAGGGATGGAGAAAAAACAATGGAGGCAGAAATCTTAAATCCAACACTCTTTGCGGATCACATAACTGAAGGTACAGAAGGTGGACATCCTAGCAACCGTGACTCATTAGCAATGGCAGAGCTTAAGAGGAGCAAAGAGGAAGACGAAGGGTAACATCTTCCAATGAGCATAATAGGGAAAAAAAGTGAACGAAAGAGGACCGCATCCCAAGCGCACTCTCTTTTTTATACGGAGGATAGATATAAATATCACAATTTTAAATTAAAATATATTTAATATAAAAACACTTAAGAATTTGTAAATTCTTTTTAAAACAAATGATTTTGAGAATATATTTTTCAAGACATTAGTTTCAATTAAAGATTCGTTAAGCTTATAGATTTTAAAATCGTTAAAAATATTTTTAAATACAAAGAAATATTTTCTTTTTTTAAAGGGAGAATTGTGTTTGAGGGCTGAGTATTAGCCTAGCCTGGACTTGAACTATGTTTGAGTCCACCGAATAGCTCCTTAGGTCTTCAATGGCATGTGTCTTTAGGTCTTTCACGCAAGTGACATTTGTCTTTAGGTATGACACTTTGAAGACACGCATGTGTTGCATGTGGAGGGTTCAAATGAACCACATGTTGGCCTTGAGAGATGAGTGAGTGTAGCAAGTTGTATGATTTGGACATATGGAAAAGGTGCACAAATACCTTAATGTGTGGTCGTATTTTCAATATAGCCCTTAACCTTTTTTTGGGTCTAATCATTTTAACATTTTTACCATATCATACGTATGTCTCTATCATTAATGGATTTAACGGATAAATAAGCAGGGCGTTAACATTTCTTACATGGCACCTCTCATATATATTTTTAGTTGATGTGACAACTACACGTGATTCATTAAACCTCAAAATTATTTTGATAAAATTGTTCAAAATTGGGTGACATATACGTATTTAAATTATAAAATTCTTTTTTTTATCTACATCTTTTGTCTCTTTTTTTGTACACTAGGGTTGATTCATGGCAAAGCACGTGTAGCTCATAGCGTCGAGAAATAGGAAAGAAAATTACCGTTAAAATTGTAAAACTATAACATAATAGATCAGTCATTGCAATGAACTCTTCAGTTCAACCAAAATGCTTAACCAGTAATGGAACTAGTAATGCTAAATATCCACCAAGGTGCTCATTTCATCATCTAGAGCAAATAGTGATTTAAAATTAAAATTAGTAATTTATATTATTATGTCATACCTCTTATCTTTAATAAAAAAAATATGAATGGCAGCTCACATAGACAATACATTTTTTTGGAATAAATGGGAGAGAGGCTATTGTGAAACGAAATCCTCAATGGCTTCCTTTCTATCAATTTAAGAACGGAAACAGTTCTGGTAATTATTCTATCTGTAATTTCATCATAGATGATGGATGAGAATGAGAAATATTGAAGGAAAAATTCAAGCACGAAATTGATCGCAATCATAATTTAGGACTTTCAATCTATATATGAAGATATATTGTCAGACAAGAAGAAAAGAAATACCAACACAAAAGAATGATCTTATGAAAAGTTAAAAAAAATAAAAATTTGAAAGCACCAAATATCTCATTTGGTGCTTTCAACTTATGAATTGAAACAGCAATGTTAATTGTTCTACTTGTAATTTCACCATAGAGAAAAGATAATAACATTAAAGGAAAATTGGAAACACCAAATTAATTGTTATCCAAATTCACGACTTTTAATGAGAATATGAAGATTGAGTATAGGAGAAATAGAAAAGGAGTTTGCTGACTAAGTGATTATAGGCTTTCTAGATTTTGATTTAATGAGATGGTTTGTGCTTTAGTTTTAATGACATAAGTTTGATTTAATTGAAATTTTCCTTGTAAATAAATTGTATTAGTTCTCATACAAGGAATTGACCAGTATATATTTGCTTTTCTATTTCAGCTATGTTTACTTCTTGACTATTAATGATACTATGTCTGCACAAGTGGTTGTCTAACTGTCTATATATGTTACATGTATTTACACTAAACAAATTATTGTCTAAGGAATGGCAGAATTTTTGTTATAAATTGTATTAATTCTCATACAAGAATACATGTATCAACATAAGGTAAAATTTCCTTTTCAATTGTAGTTGTAAAAATAAAATTCTCTCTGAAACATCACCAAATCTGATCAAAACCAAAATAAAAGAAAATATAATTGATTCAAATGCCAACAAAAACATCTAAATATGATTCCTTGAAACAAAATCTTAAAGAAAATATTCAACCACCATCAAATAATCATCAATTTGACTTCAATGATAACCAAATATCTGCACCCTTTAAAATTCCAAAATTTGATAATGGATGAACAAGCTTCTATAATTTTTCAAGATATTAGACAACTCCAACAACTGTTAAATTATATAAATCATTCTCTTCAATATTTAAATGACCAAACAAGGAAAATTAATCAAATTTTGCTCTGTACTCCTCCAAAAGTAAAAGAAATAGCAAGCTCCTTGAAATCGTCCCCTATAGACTTGAATATTAAACTTGTAACCTCATCCTAGGATACTCCTTTTCTTCATATGGATATTACAAAATCAAACTTGCAACCCTGACAGAGAATATGTTAAAAGAAATAGAAGCTAGGTTAGACAAATTAAGTACAAATGGAAACCAAATTCAAACCATAGTACAATTAGCATCCTCAAATAGAAGAATTAGGAAGTAATTTAAAATATTTCTTAATCCTTTATCAACAATAAATGCTATATCCAATAATTTTGTCAAAAGAAACTATTATCCTAGACCTTCATTTCCCGACACAATGCTTGAGGAAAGAGATTTTCAATCACCATGCAATTATGATGGTACTAGTTTTTATGAATGGAATGTAGATGGTCAAAGCGAACATCAGATTATTAACCTACTTCAACAAATCTAATGGCAGCTAATGCTTATAAATTAGAAAGCAATAATTCAGATCCTTAGTGCTGTAATGCATTAGTAATAGGATTCACTGGACTGCTTAAGGATGAATTGGGACCATTGTTTGAGTCACAATGACAGAGACTATATATGAAATGCAAAAAAGATTTAAACTTGCTCTACGATGAAGGGAATAGACTTCTGGCCTACGGACTAAGCAAATGGACAGACCGGACAGCTAAACTGGACTGTCTTTCTTTCTCGCCTGAGCTCGGGCTCGGGACTTAGATTCTTCATCTTGGAATCGGGGGAAACAGATGAGAATGTCGTGTACGCTATTCAAACTCGAACTTTTCCCTCGAGTTGGCTTTCTAGGTGCCATCTTGGTTTCAGGGGCAGTCTTTGGTTGGTATCGCAAGCCCTTTGAAAGTCAAACCTGAATAAACTGGATAGAATAAGCTCAATCTTTTAACGATGCTTGCCAATTCTAATCCAGGGGGAGCACTTACAAAATGAAACTACACCGGACGGCCAAAGCCAGAAAGCTAGCTAGCAGCATATCCTTCTCCAGATCCTCCGGCACGTATGCTATTCATGCATCAGCTAATTTAGTCGAGTTTCTAGATTACGATAGCCAGAAAGCGAAAGCCTAGCTTAAGCTATCCATAAGAGCTAGTTTCCCACCTAGGTGAACCTAAAGCTAGAGCACACACAAGGCAGAGGTAATCTTTGCCAAAAGCACCACCCAGAAAAAGAAATCCACTAGGGATTGGTCGAGATTCCAAGATTGGCACTTTAAAATCTACACCCTTCAACGTGACCAAGTCGTAAGACCTCTAAAGGAGACCAAAACGGACAAGATTGGTATCTTTCCGAGTGACCTTCTAGGACCTAGGCCGTGTTAACAATAGGGGAGTTAAAGAGTTATGCCAGAGACACCTTAGCCTGACAAATACTATAAGTGAGGGCACACTTATAGTTTTTGTGGGTACCTTGGGCCCAGGCCCAGGCACTAGCCGGCCCAGGAATGCCCGGCCGATCCTCCGCCCGGACGCTCGGGAATCCCATAGCCCGGGCGCCTTGTTTAGCTCAAGCACATATCTTCCCCGTTGATGACCCTCGAGGCAAGTTGACAAGCGGCTCTCCGCTTCTGAGGCGTAAGTCCATCTTGAAGCCGGCCACAGCTATAGTCTCCGACAAAATAGGAATATCCTCTTAGTGGTAGCTCTGTCGGGAAGGTAGTTAAGTAAAAGGAAGAATAAGTCACTCTTCCCTAAATAATAGTCATCTTCCCCTGACATTATGGGAAGAAATCGTCCACTATCCAAAAAAGACGGATCCTCCTTCCTCCCTCCATAAAAGAGAAGTAGAGTCACACCAGGAGAGGTATGAGATTCTTAATTGAGACTACAATTGATAAAAACTCTAAGTCTTTCAGAAAAAGGTTGACTTTGCCATCGGAGGGGCAACGGAATACCACCGTTGTCTTCTTTTTGTTTTGTAAGTTGCGGCTAACTGGTGAATGCCTCGATGGTCAGTGGCGGGTCGAGGAGACTACAATTGGCCGCCGTGCATGGGAAATGCCAAGCAAAGAGTCCACTGAGCGGTATGCAGAGCTTAGGTGCACCGGCTCCCAGTGACCCCAGATCTACAAAGCCTTAGGTACATTCCCAGGCGGGCCAGTGAAATTCGACATGGCCCGTGATCAAACGAACTGGCCCTTGAAGAATAGTTCCTCCTCTGGCACTAAGAGTTGGAAGCAAGACAGAAGAGGCCGGGCGGGTGGCCGGCTAGACCGCCGACGGCGAACCCGGTTGCGGGAAGGCTTGGCGTGCCGCGGACCCTAGTGGGCGGCGGGCCCGGAAGCAATCCACGAGCCTCCGCCCGTTTCCTCCTTCGGAGTCGGCAAGAGGGTAAAGAGCCATGCCGGACGATATCCCGATCTGCTGCCGATATTAGGTTATCCTCAACGCTCCGACACTGCGCCGTTCACCATCTCCGAACGCCGCGGAAGACCATTTTAGAAAAAGGCCACCTCGCCGATCCAGCCTGTCCGTCAGTGTCGCTAGACGTCGGGTGCGGAGAGAACCCAACAGGGACCAACGACCGCCCACACCAGCTCACCAATATGTGCCCGACCAAGCTGGGGATCTCCCCCGGCCAATACCAACCATGTACCCGCCTTTCGGGGCCGCCCCCGCACCGTAAACAATGCTTGCCTCCGCCGTTCGGGGACCACAGGACATGCTTTCCACTCCCCTTGGACAACATATTCTGGACTATGATCCTCCCCACGACTTCTCCATACCGCCCTTCGCCATGTACTACGAGTTGCCACGATCAAATGCAGTCACATGTTACATTATAATCCAGCGATGATTCTCAACGCCGGGACGATCGGCTCTATGTAAAATTATTCAGCCCGGCCTGAGGCCTGCTTTGCTTTGAGTTCCATAGAAGCTCACCGAAGGCGTCGATAAGCATTGACAGAACTATGGGCGTTAAGTGCCCGACCATGTACTCTTTTGGTAAAGGGGAACATGACCTCAATCCATCCTCAAACGGGAAGGCGGTCCATACACGGGACTTCACACATGAGTTTGAAGCGGCCGTCGAAGCATATTGTTATCGACGATATGGATGGGGTCATGCAAAACTTGAAGAGCTTTGGGCGACCACCCCACATTCTTCAGTCTTTATCCTAGACACTTCGATAACTATGGAGAGTGCTGCTTTGTCGGCGGATAAATTCTCTGTTTGGAGAATAACATGGGCAAAACATGAAGCGGTTATGATAACCACCGAGCAACAAAATGACACCCAGGGCCCGTCCCGAGCAGAGAAAAAGCAACCAGAGCGAGCTAGAAGCCTCGACGGAAATCGAGAGAAGAAGAAAAGACCCCACGAGTTCCTTTCTCAACATTGCCTATGACCGGCTCACCTCATACGGGACATAAGGCTTCAAATGGCTGATGAGGCGGGTGGGACCAGCGCAACAGATCCCTACGATGCGATTATCATAGGGACCATGGCCACGAGACCAATCACTGCCAGAGCCTCAAGTTCCTGGTAGAAAAGCTTATTCGGGCCGGCCACCTCAGATGGTACTTGAGGGAGCCAACCCGTGGGGTAACAGTCGCTCCCACAGTCGATAGAGCCATTGCAGAAATAGAACATGCTCCAGAACCTCGGCCGACCATCAACTTCATACTGGGGGGACCGGCCGACAGTCAATATAAATCTAAGAAGTAGAGGAGAAGAATGATAGAACCTCCGATTAGAGAGCAGTGAGCGTCATCGGCAATCGGGAGATGTCCACATATGGATTACGCGATGGGCTGGCCTATGTCCTTCCACTGATAACCTTACGAATTCGTCACACTATTCATATTGCACTTGTATTAACTGTATGCATTAACAATTTTGACATGCATAGGGTCCTTATCGATCTGGGCAGTGCGGCTGATCTGCTCCATCTCCCGGCTTTCAATCATATGAGAGTCCCGATTGATCGTCTCCATTCCACTGGTAGGATTTTGTCAGCTTTCAACGGAGCTACCACATTGTCAGTCGGGGACATCACCTTCTCTGTCAAGGTAGGTCCGGTAACCCAGCAAGTACTGTTTTCCATGGTAGAAGACTTGGGCCCGTATAATGCCATCTTGGCGAGGCACGGCTGCTGCCATAAGCGATGTCGTCCACATACCACGAGCGATAAGCTACGTAGAATTTGGACAGAAGTTGATCTCGGGAAGCCCGATTAGTCCGCAGCGACAATGCTATCAACTCGCTCACGAGGAGCGCTACAAACCAAGCGCTGGAGTAAGACCACCCTTTGCGGGGACCAACCCTCACAATAACAATCACAGTCATCCTTCCGGCCCTCCTCGGAGGATAAAGAGCCGTTGGCCGTTGATCCCTTAGAAACCGTGTCCCTCAACGGGTCGGACAGATGCATCTATATTAGTACCCTCCTCTCCGAGGAGGAAAAGGCCCGGTTGCACCAAGTTATACAATTCAATGCTGATGTATTTGCTTGGACTCATGCAGATATGCTCGGGATCAGCCCCATTCACGCCTCACACAAGCTAAACGTCACCCCCTTTGCCAAGCGGTCCAGAATAGTGAAGGCGTTTTCACGAACAGCCACTGGTTATTCAGGCGGGGGTTGATAACCTTCTGCAGAATGGATTTATCAGAGTAGTAAAATACCCCGAATGGTTGGCCAACGTAGTGGTAGTTCCAAAGAAGGGGAACAAATGGAGAGTATGCATGGACTACACAGACCTCAGCGGCTGTCGAAAGATAGCTTCCCCTGCCCGCGTAGATCGGATTGTGGATGCTCGGCGGGGCACGGTATCTTGTATCATACGGAACGGTTTCTCTGGATATCACCAGATCCCTATGCACCCCTCGAATGCAGAAAAGATGTCTTTCATCACGCCCCATGGACTGTATTGTTATAACGTAATGCCTTTCGGATTAAAGAATCTTTGGGGCCACTATCGAGGTGGTGACAAAAATGTTTCGAGCCCTTGCTCGCTGACATTATGAAGTTTACATTATTGATATCTTCCGGTAAAATCTAAACAGCTCCCAGATCATGCCACTCATCTCTAGCAAGCTTTCAACCTCCTCCGAGAATATGGTATGAAACTAAACCCTCGAAATGTGCACTTGGGGGTAGGTTAGGCGAGATTCCTTGGCTTCATGTTAACCACAGAAAAGAGGGGTTTAGAGGCAAATCGGCGCAACCTGGGGGCTCTCTTTATGTCAGCCGGCTGACTCGAGAAGAGATCCATCGATTGGCCGGTCGATTAGGCGCCCTTGGGCGTTTTATTTCAGCTTCATTGGCCCCGGTTGAAACCACTTTTCACTACGAGGGGGCGGTAGAAATTTGAGTGGGGCGAAGAATGCGGCCAAGACATTTATAGCAATCAAACAATGCACGATAGAGCCCCGATCCTTGTAGGCGGAGGCGAAGACACGCTCTATCTTTACTGCGACCTCACATTTATAGCGATCACGGCGCCGCCTTGTTTAAAGAATGTGGGGATGCAAAGTTGAGGCCGGTGTTCTTTGTAAGCAAGTCATCGCGATCACGAGAGCAGATACACCCACCTGACGGGCTGCCTTGGCCCCCAGAGCGGTAGCCGAGCTTCGCCCGTACTTAGGCTCATCCGGATTGTGGTATTGGCGATCTCCCACTCCTGACCACGATTCCCACCAAACCCGATCTATCGGAAGGATGGCGGATTGAGCAATGGAACTAGCGGTATGGCATCCCGGTACAAGCGAACTTGAGAAGGGGCAAGTCTTAGGTACGACTTCCTTGTAGAAATCCGAGCAGGCACTTGCACGGGCGGGTGAAATTTGAGTGGACACTTTGCGTTGATGGGGCCTCCGGACGATCGGGTCGGGATTGGTGCGCGAATTAACATCCTACAGGAAGGATTGAACGGGGCGGTGGTTTAGGCGAGCCTTCATGATGAGTCGAATGCGAAGCCATGATAGATGGACTAGAACTCGCACTCGCCGTGGGGTCTTCATGATCTTTTTGATTCGAGAAGCGTGACTCATAGGCAATTAGTGGGGACAAGTCAACGGTCGAGTCCGGGGAACCCGAATGGCAAAATACGCTTCTCTGGTCAAAGTAAGAGTGAATACCCTCCACGACTGAAACTTCGAACATATCCACAGGAGACGGAGTAATGAGCGAAGGGCGATAACTGCCATGATAGCGCATCTTTGCCAATAACGGAAATTATATATCTCCCTATCTATTACCAACCAGGCTCCTCCATATTTCATACCCAAGTAAGCCAGGTAGAAGAGTCTCCCCCATCCTGGATGGACCCCATACGGCTCTCCATAGCTATAGGGGAGTTACCAGATGATAGAAGCATGGCGTAGTTCGGATTCGGCGGGTTCTCCCACAGTAGACGGGCGACTCATAAACGGTCCTGGGCGGATGCCACTGAAATCCGACTCGGAGCGAGGAATTCGGTATGTACTAGCTGAATTGCACGAAGGTATATGCGGAAATGATCCATGGGGAAGAACACTAGCCCATCGGGCTCACACGCAGGGATATTACTGGCCAACTATGAAGTTAGATGCTGTTGACTACGTCAAAAAATGCGACCCTTGCCAACGAATGTCTCCCATCTTGAAATCACCGATACAAGACTTAATCTCCATCACTGGCAGGTGGCGGGTTTGCTCGATTAGAGGAATGGTATGTGGGGCAGCACCCTCTGCGTTGGCTCGAGAAAAGTGGTTGCCACTTGGAGTTATTTCGATAAAGTGGATAGAGGCTGATGCCTTCCCGTCAATCAAAGATAAAGATGTTACTCGGTTCATCTGAAAAAATATAGTCTGTCGATTCGGCATCCGGAGATTAATCATATCTGATAATGGGCATGGTTTGTGTAAGATACATAAATTCGCCTGCGAAGCGATCGGCATCTCTCCTTTTGCGCTTACTTACGGGATAGAAGCTGTTATTCCAATCGAGATTGGTTTACCCACCATCCGAACAGATACACCCGAGTCGGGAAATGCAGAATCAGTGGTTAGAGAGTTAGATGCAAGTGACGAGCTGCGGGAAGCGGCAGCAATCCGAATAGCATCACGAACTTTCCGTAGCTGAACTCTTATAACAAAGCTAGTGAAGCTGGATGTTCAGTCGGGCGACCTAGTCTTCAGGAAAGTTTTTGAGAATCACTGCGGACCCCACGGCCGGAAATTCCGGCCCTAGCTTGGAGGACCATATGTATCGCACGGCCGAGTCAGATCTATGCTATTGTGAATAGATGGAACTCACTGTGCAAGAATCTTGGAATGCCATACACTTGAAAAGGTATTATCAATAAAAGAATATCTTTGTTATCTACTACCAGCATATATTCGCAAATCTATACAGCAGGTGTCTATCTAAGTCAGGGTGGCAGTTCATCTGACTTTGCGGCGGCATAAGATCACATCTATTTGAAGATTCAATCTCTAAGATCGAATTAGCGCAGTTCAGCGACTTGCTTTCCGGCCCGGCATAGATCACATCTAGGCGAATCGATCTCTAAGTTGGGTGGGCGCAGTTCAGACCACGGCCCGGCATAAATCACATCTGGCCCGAGGTGATCTCTAAGTCCAGGTGGCACAGTTCACTGACCTTCCCGGACTAGCATCCAACTAGTCAAAGTCACAAAACTAGCTCTCTACAGGTAAATCCTACCAGTCGCATACATACTCAAAAGAAACATTAAACAAAAACGGGTAGGAATCCAGATGGGGCAGTGCCAAAGCACCCAAAATAACCAAATTAAGAAAGAAAAACAAATTATTTGGGGCAGCAACACTAAATCAAACAAGTCTCGCCTCAACAAAGAACTTAAACTCTACTCGGTAGGAGTCTAGTTGGAAGCCTCCTCTTGATCCATTGGAAGAGATGCCTCCTCCTGCCGGCCGCACTTGAAATTTATTGCCTTATTCTGAAACATTTCCTCCCCACTTGATAATAGGAGCGAAGCGACGGCGATGGGCGTGCTGGGGCGTGGGGGATTAGCGAAGAACTCTGCAGTCAGCGGAACTGAAGGATTCGGCATCCCATCCGGGATTTGAGGCTTCCTCCCACATATGTTGTGCGTGAAAGTGCAACAACCGTAGCCATAATTGAAGTATCGTAGAAGCAGGAGTCGGTCGACCTCTATGCGCCTCTCTATCAGCAGCGGCCTCCTCTCGAAAGGTGGCAAAGTCATCCTTTAAAGCCCCGAGATCAATGACCAAGGCGAGTTTTTCATTTGCCAAATGGCCATTCTCTTCTTCTGCTTTCTTACAAGACTCCCTTACTACGGTCAACGCCTCTTGAGCGGTTCCATGCTCAGGTCTCGCCCTCGGCGAGCCTCATCCCTTGGCGCGAGGCACGGCGAGACCGAACTGACTGGAAGCTCTATCTGCGCTCAGTGTGCTGACCCCTCCCGGTCACTAGGTTGGCCATTGTCGCCTCATGGCGCAGCTGCGTCTACGGCCGACCGGGAGAGTTATTTCAGCATATTCTCTAGGCTCCAGCTCCAGGCGGCGACATGCCAGCTTGACTTTCTTTCGTGAGGCGCTGCGCTCTCCCGTTATACCGCCCTGCTGAATAAATAGTCGCGTGGGTCGGCGTCTAGCGAAGCTGAACTCGTGATCTTTGCGGCGCCATGTTAAAGCGAAGCTACGGCTGCAAAAACCACAGGAGCTAAGAAAATAAATAATAGTATTAAATCCACACGTGGAACCACACATCTTACCCATTTCGGTGTTGAACAAAGTTGTGGTTTCAGACCTGTATCCCGTCATCAATGATCTGCAAAAAATCCTCCTTCGGGGTAGAAGTAGGGAGGGGCACCGTATAATCTTCGTGAAGGCCACGTACCACAAGCGTTTCTTTGGTACCGATGCAGGTAGTCTGAGCTATTTGCTTAGATCGCGCGGACGTAGATGAAAGGGGCTCCATTTGGGCGCGATGTATCTTTGCCTCCTCTTCCCGAGAATTCGATATCTCCACTCTCGGGGGCTCCGGCCCGCGAGGAGGAAGGTAGTTATTGGTTATCACCTGGTCCGACCGTTTGGGCCTAGGTAGTCCAGACTGCATGTATTCCAATCTTCTTGGTGGCTCCTCGCCCCGATCTGAAGGCGGGATTACTTGGAGTGCTTACGAGTAGGATCACCTCGTTCGATTTTGATCGGTGGCCTGACCGGCTCAGGTCCTCTATTAGCCCGATTTGGGAGCGGGGGGATGGTGTTGCTGGTCCCCAGGCCGTCGTGACGGGCTCGCGTAGTCATTTGGATGGTACCGATCGTCGCAGTTGGGCCAGTGCGGCATCCGACTCCCCCTTTCGAACCTGCTTTCTTTCGGCGGCATAGCGATCAAGCGGCCCAGCCATTTTCCATCTGTGCAGCATCGAATCTTTGGGGGCCAGTCAGCGCCGTCGGACCCAGGTATAAATTCTCACGCGGACCGGCGCATTCAGCGGCAGCGCCCTCTTCCGCTTGACCTTTACCACTCGGGGGGCAGCTCCGGCTACTTGCGCAAGAGGGAGGATGCACTAAGGACGGAGTCCTCTAGCTCCCTGACCAGGAGCAGAAGACGAACCAAAACCCAGCTTGAAGACGGGCGACCTTGGTGTGCCCGGGCCCCTGCCTCTCGACACTTTGACTACCGGATCCTGGAGGCTGATTTTGCCGAAACTAGGTGCCACACATCTGCAAGCACAAAATGCTCCCTTTCCACGATATTCGAAGGCAACGGCCGAGGGATAACTGGAAGGGTATAAGGAGACGAGTTATGTCTCATGGCAGATATATTCTCTCGGGTAAGCAGAACCTGGTAATAGCGCTCCCGCTCGGAAATATCCAAAAGTTGACGGATCTTCTCAATACTCGACTTCTCCACCCACTTCACCAGCCTTCCTCTCCAAGCCTTTCCTACATGAGTAACCAACAGTTAAGTACATCATAACACCGGGATGAATGCTGGACTAGGCAGAGGCACGACTACGGACACTGGGAAGGGGCGAGACAGGTCTTTGATGGCAGCAACCCAGGGAACTTAGGGTCTCATCCCGAGGACCCTCACTAATGCGCCCCTTTCGCCTCCGTCTTAGGCGGGATTTGGGAGCCCGTTCTGAGAAATCTGCACGCGGTTCGCAGACATGGACCCGTCCAGGCCCCCGCCGACCCCACGTTCAAGAAGTAAATAATAAAAAGCTCCACCAACGTGAGATCAAGCTGATACAGGTGGTTCAGCACACAGTTGTCGATTAGGATGCGGATCACGTTAGGGTGGATAAGGGCCGGGGGCGCCCAGGTAAAATGTAAAAACTATTTAACTATGCTCGGTACAGGAAAGCGTAGCCCGGTTGTTAGATGCTCATGGGTAAAAAACACACCATTGTGTTCCCCACCCAACGTGGAATCGTCTGCCCTCTCCATCAACCGAAGGTCAATGTTATCAGGCACCTCGCAATACACCTTTAATTCTCAGTAAGTCAGACATAATGACATTGCTTGTGAAGGTTTATTCGGGCGCAGGCCTCGGGATGACCACTCATGGAAGTCTCCTCCTGACCCCTCACCATTCTACAAGCAGATCAAAAGGAGAGGAAAAGGTGAATATCAAACCCTAGGCCAATACCAAATGGGTGTAAGAGTATGCCCCTAACCCGGGCAATAACTATCCGTGCGGAGTAAGTATTAAGACTCTACCCTTCCATTCCAAGCTTTTATGATTTGAGAGCGAGTCACCCACCAGGATCAAGCACTATTAAGGAACGATGGTGAATTACCTATAAAATAAAGTGCGTGGGGTGCCTGCGATAGCTGCAAAGCGAGCGCCTGAGTGGAGACCAGCCTATTCACGGTGGTTGGTAGCGAAAGGGAAGAAAGATAAAGCGAAATGGCGCGAAAAGGGAAAAGGTGTAGGCGTCGCAGTGCTTATCTATATATATGGTGCCTAGGGTCTATAGTTTTTTGTTAATGCGACGCGACCAGTCATTTACTTGAGAATTTGAACCGACGAGGACTGTATTTCTAGACATGTGAATTAAGAAGGGCGAGCCAGGCCCCTTCTCACAAATGGGCCAAACAGGCAGATTAACCCATCTTATAATGACGAATAAACGCAATTAATGGGGTATAGAATATCCACACACATTTATAATAAGGCATAGTAATAATAGAAAACCACAACTTTATTAATTGCACCAAAAAGGTGTTCGGCATTACATAGCGGCTTTATGGTGCCCATGATATTTTACAATACATTAGAGCCTCTGAAACATCTAAGGTGGATGGGCATCTGTTGGGATCCAAGACGAGAAGGCGCAACGAGGCTAAAGGAGAAGAAGGTGAGGTGATGGGGCTGAGCGAGAGCGAAAGCCCTCGGAGGCGCATGAGGCAGATGGGGATGGAGTGCAGACGAGTAGAGGCCCACGTATTTGCCACGGAGGCCCGAAGGAGGAGGAAAGAGGATGGGGCTAGTGGAGCTTGAGCAAGCCTACGAGGTTGCGGTGGGTGTCCTCGGATCTGAGGCCCGCTGCCATTCAAGTTTTAAAACCACCCAAACACCTACCTGAACATTTCCGACTCTGCTCAAGCCATGTAGTCCACGACCATCCCCATGCGGAGAATGGCACGCTCCAACCTAATCGGTCTGTAGGCCCTCGTCCTACAATCGACACTTCATAATCTTAACCAACTATCAGTTGTCTTTCTCTGATCGGATAAACAAGGATACCCAACGATCTTCATCACTCCCTAGTCTTTTATGGCAATCCTCCAATCTTGGAATCAATAAAGCATCCAATGCAGTTCCAAAAAATCATAAAATTTACGTTGAAAGTTAAGTAGCATTAATGGTAGACTGTTTCCCATGTTATGATGGTCAACCTTATTCTTTTTCCCGACCGGGGATAATCTTCCTCCCCGGCAGAGAAAAGGGGCGCATTGTGGGTACCTTGGGCCCGAGCCCGAACTAGCTAAGCCGTGGGAATGCACGGTGGCTCCCCTCGCCGGCTCGAATCCTTAACCCGGGCGCCTTGTTTAGCTCAAGCACATATCTTCCCCGATTGACGACCCTCCGAAGCAAAGTTGACAACTGGCTCTCCACTTTACAGGCGTAAGTCCACTCTTAGGCCCGACCCCGTCGTCTCAGAAATGAGAATAGGAATATCCTCTTGAGAAGTGGTAGCTCTTGTTGGGAAGGTAGTTAAGTAAAAGGAAGAAATAAGTCACTCTTCCCTCTAAATAATAGTCATCTTCCACGACATTATGAGAAGAAATTGTCACTATCCGAAAAGACGGATCCTCTTTCCTCGCCAGCCAAAGAGAAGTAGAGTCACCGGGAAGTGTAAGAGATTCTTAATTGAGACTACAATTGATAAAAACTCTAAGTCTTTCAGAAAAAGGTTGACTTTGCCATCGGAGGGGCAACGGAATACCACCGTTGTCTTCTTTTTGTTTTTCAAGTTAAGGCTAACTGGTGAATGCCCCGATGGTCCAGTGACTCTGAGAATTCAGGAGACTACAGTTTTGTCTTTCTAAATGAATTTTTCTACACAAGGGGAGTCTTTGGATACTCAATAGTGGGGTTGGCATAATGAGTTTGTCAAATAAAACTGATTAATCCTTAAATGGGAATTTCAGAGATGCTACAGTTAGCTAAAAATCTCATTATAAACTCTTGATTAGCTTGTTCTATAGCTTGGGCTTTCAGGCTTATATACTATCTAAGTTCAGAAGGAAGATTTTAAGTCTTTTGTTGAAAAATAAAAAAATAAAAACCTTTTTTTTTTAAATCTTGATCGTCCTTTGAAAACTTTGAAACTTCCCTTTTATTTTGAAAAGATCTTGAAGGAATGTTTTCTTCTCGACACTAACTTGATTTCCTGTCATGAGAAATTTCAAGATTTGTATCCATTGGGTTACAAGAATTACAAATATTGGAAGGGTTAGAAAGACAACTTTCTAATTTATCATTATCTTCTGTCATGAGAAAATTTCCAACTTTGCATGCATTAGGGTTTGAGATAAATACTTGAAGGGTTGCAAAGACTTTCATTTATCTTTTATACATTTTAAAAAAAATAATAAAATAGATCATTTAAACTAACTAATTTTTTAACATCAATTCTTGCATTTCAGAGGTTGTCTAGAAGGCTTTTCTCTGATTTGTCTAAAATTTTCACTTCTTTATGAATTCTAAAAGAAAAATTGCTTTTGGGAATGATTAATGGAAAGTAACTCTCCCGAACTAATTGAATCACTTCAAGATTCATTTGTAGAGAAAAAAAATATGAAAAATGAAAATTCGATTATATTCTATTGTTTTTGTGACCAATTTGGTTTGGACTTATGTTGACTCGAGTGCAAATAGGGACACATGAAATTAGAAAATTAGGATCTGTTGATGTGCAAATGTATGGACCTTTACGCTCCGGGTATTTATTCGTTATATAAACACATTAGGGTTTATTCACTGGTGCGCCTTTGTAATTCCTCATATTCATAGTGAAACTTTCTCCTCTGCCCGTGGTTTTTTCCCGTGAAGGTTTCCATATAAATATGGTGTTTTTCTTTCATTTTTATTTCTTTATTGTGCCATTGATCATAACAAGTGGTATCAAAGCCATTAGTTTTTTCCAATCTTGTTAATGGAAACCATGGAATACGAAATTCCCTTGTTGGATTGTGGTACCAGATTTTCGTTGTGGCAAGTTAAGATGCGCGCTGTGTTCGCGCGATGGATTTGGATGAAACGTTGCTAGGGCTTGACAAGATGTCGTTATCGTTGAAAAAAAAGGAGAAAGAACGTAAGGATCGTAAAGCACTATCTCAGATTCACCTTCATTTATCGAATCAGATTTTGCAAGACGTTCTAAAGGAGAAAGGCGTCGGCCAGCGTTATGTGGTTGAAGTTGGAAGAAGGTTGTGCATGGCAAAAAAGTCTTACGGTAGATTGCATGATAATGAAATTATATTTGCACCGTATGGCGAAGATACGTCTTTAGAGAGAGCATCTTCTGACTTTTAAAGAATTGCACATTTGCGACTTTGGAAGTTAAATGTGAAGAAGAAGATCTAGGGTTAATGTTGTTGTGTTTGCTTCCTAATTCGTATGTGACTTTCAGAGATACGATTTTATATAGTCGTGATACCCTAACGCTAAATGAAGTCTATGAGGCTCTATTTTCTAAGGAGAAAATTAAGCAATTAATTGTAGGGCTTGAAACACATGGAGATAATTTTGTTTGGCACATGTGAGTCACAAGGAAAGATTACGGTGACGGATAGAAAGATCAAAATCTGGAATTCTAATAAAATTTGCATTCACGCAAGAAAAAGAGATTTTTATTGAAGGTGTTTCAGGCGCGGGGCAGGAGAAGTTTGGGGGTCAACCATAAGGGAAATCTGGGAAATACGTGGAGGCCGGTGTTGTGGAATCATATCAGACTGATGGAGAACTTCTGGTTGTGTCAGATGTTGATTTGAGAGCTGGTGAGAATTGGATTTTAGATTATGGTTGTACATTTCACATGACTCCTAATCGGGACTAGTTTCCATGACATTATAAAGACACAGTTTGATGGGTAATAATGCATCTTGTAAGGTAGTAGACATGGGACAGTCGCATTAGTGTTTGATGGAGTAGTTCGTATTCTTGACATTAGACATGTTCTTGATTTGAAGGAATTTGATATCCCCAAGAACTCTTGGCCTTAAAGGTACAGTACGTGGTGAAGGTGGGTTACGAAGATTAGTAAGGCCTTAGTTGTGATGAAGGTTCATCAACGGACAACCATGTTATATGTGTTTGCAGTTTCCCTTTATTATAGGAGGCTATTTGTTGATGCATCTCCTTTATTGTCGGAAAGTGATGCTACAAAGCTCGGCACATGTCTTGTCACATAAAGTGAAATGGTGTAATGGGAGTTGATGAGAGAACTTTTAGATGGGAAAAACAGTAAGTTATAGTTTTTGTGAGCCTTTGTATGTTTTTGCAGGCTCTCATGAGTTAGATTCTTTTCAAGAATTCATAAGTCAAAGGGGCCGCTTGACTATCTACTTTTAGACCTTTGGGGACCTACAAGTCTCTTTCTATGTGAGGGTACTACTTATATGTTGAAAATCGTGATGATTTCTCACATGAGTATGGAGCAAGTGCTTCCTAAAACGAGAAAAGTGGTGTTTTCAGCATTGAGGATGGGAAGACAATGATTAAGAAGCAAGCAGGAGGCCAGTGAAGTGTCTTGTGGTGGTTATAGTTTTGTTACGATGGGTTTAACACTCTTTGCAGAACAAAGGAATTGTTAGACATCGTACGGAGTTCATCATGCATACAACGAGAATGGTGTTGTAGCGGGAGCGCGTATGGGAATAAGACTTTGATGGGAGGGTCGGATGTATGTTCTCTAGTGCTTAGTTTCCAAAAGTCTTTTAGGTAAAAGCGAAGTGTCCACTACATGTTAATAAACTGTAAGACCTTGAAATTCAATTTTTAAAAGAATGAATCGTAATTCGGTAAACCGAAATTTTCTAGATATCGAATGAAAAAATGGATTCTTCAGATTGGAATGAATGTTGTGAAATCTAGCTACCATGATCGAATTCGTTGAATTTCGAGACGATCGAGTATGTTTTCAAGGCGCCAGTATCAAGATTGCGTAAAAAGCGACATCTGATGTGACAAAGTCACATATAACATGTACTCTTGTGACACATGTTGCATGAGTAGAAGGATCTGAAATGGGCGGCGAGATGGTGCCCAGCGATAATAAATCAGAAGGAGGACATGGATGACATTTTCAGATTCTTAATGATAATAGACAAAAATCGAATAGTGATCATCTCACTGCATGGGAGCCAAAGCCAAAACGTGAAGGAGGAGGAAATTCATAGTGAGCTTAGGTTTTGGTTTTTAAGTATGCCCACTTCTCTCTAAGATTCCATGTCGAATGAGCGATGAGTTTCTTACGGCCGAAACAAGCGGTTCTGGAGTGAGGCTTCATGTAGGTCTGGGTTTCGAGTTTTGACAAACTCGTGAGGTAGAGGATGCCTCCCTGCTTGCTACCTCTTGTTTAAGTGCTGTTGTTAATTCGGTTGGTTAGAGTGACATTGTTGTCCCGGTCCAAAACTTGGGACAGTATGAAATTATATGACCCCTTAGGACGATCAGTGACAGTCTGACTATTTAAGCACATTAGTGTATAATTGCTCTTTCAATTACATTGTGATGTCATAGGCACCGAGGAAATGGCTATGAAATTCGGGTTCCATAAGTGGAACCGATGTTAGATGATTAAGTAGTGAACCCAGTAACCCGAGGGTTTCATTGTTCACGTGAATAGTGTTCACGAAATATTTTTTGAGAAAATGTGTTTGGTTGAATAATTTAAATTGAATTGCTCGTGTTTGTTAATTAGCCTATGTGAGCTAATTTTTGGTGTAATGGATTGAGGTAAGCTATAACATGTTGTTGTGATTTAATTTATATCAATATATAGTATAATGATGTATTTCTAATGTGTTTATATGAATTGTATTTGGAAATAGCGTAATCACGTTTCATATGCCACGAGGTAACTACAGAAATTAGGTGTGTGTGCATAGCCTGAAGAAAGAACAAAACGAACATGGTTTGAAAGGAATTTCCACCGGGATGATTTTAGGAGAATGGTGTTGGGAGATGATTTATAATTGCGTCGGAGGAGCCCATGTATTGTTTTGGAAGGTTCTCGACACATTAGCTGGTGTCCCATATTTTCTGGAAATTGGTGAGTGTATTTTCAAAGACAACCAGTTTTGTTTTGAAAACGATATTTTCTCATACATGGCTTTGGCAAGTGTGAGGGAGTCGGTGAGGACTCGAGACATAGGAGCAGGCGTTAGACATTCAAGTAGGATCATGAATTTACTTGAGTGTGTGTTTACATTCAGACATGCCTTACTTAGGTGGAAATAAACCCATTTGGGTGATTCCCTCTTGGGTGATAAACTCCTGTCGAGATATTTTTCAGGTCTGGGGCGTTAGGAAGCGACATCTTGGGGCCGATTTAGAAAGCAGGGTTGTGGCTTTGATAGTTATTATATTATGGCGTGTATTAGTTTCTAGGAATTTTAATATATATGTTTGTATAGAAATTTATTAACTCTTGAACTATAGTATATAGTTGGTGTACCTTGATGGCAGTATTGTTGTATGGGCCCAAGTGACGTTTTACTCGGGTATATGTCTTATGATGTTGATGTTGGGACGAGTGCTGGCATTTATGGTAGAGCTCTCCCGTACAAAGGAGACTACCTTACGATTTCGTGAAGTAATGGGTATCGGGGTTACTCGACATTCACAAGTATTCCGCAGGTTGACGGGTTGTCGCGAACCCGGGTTTTGGGCGTCTACTTAGTTCTTCTCGATTGCTATAGATAAGACTTTTCCAAAGAGTATGGTTGAGTAGTTACTGCTACTTATTGAGTTGAAAATTTTGGATGCTATGTGGCGGCGGGCGAAAAGCGCGGTGTAAGTGTACCTAAGTGCGCAAATTTTGCAGTGGCCCCAATGTATAGTGTACTTAACGTCTGAGATATAGATCCACAGGGAAGGCAAATTATTCTGAGTCTGCACTGACGATATCGAAGAATGACTTTGCAAGAGTTCAATTAGCAAAAACTAACTTAATGATTTTACAATTAAAGTGTTGTTGTTTAAAGCCTAGGGTTATATCTCCCCATCACGTTCAATGGTTGTTTTTCTAAAAGATTGTTATTCCAATACATTTTATAATCACACTTTATGGTGAGGTGATCTTTGCGGATATCCTCTGCCTGAAGTATATCCTTTATCTACATAATTAGAATGGAATTTCTCTATCTCGACTCATTACATTCGAAATCTCTTAAATGTTTACCGAATACCACCTTCAAGTTAGGAATATCTCTATTGGCCAGATGATAAGAAGCTACCGAGATCCTGAATACCCTCATCTCTCGAATCTCGGATCTTTGATCTTGAAATTTATGCACTAAATCTGGCCAAACATTATCATATAATTTAACTACAATTATAGAGTAGATTCAACAATTTATAAACAGGTGAACAGCATAAAAGATCAATCCTTAATCCATATCGTGTTGTGGCAGATTTGATGTAACCACTGAAAAGATCTAGAACATAATGGAAGAAAAGATGGAAACTATTTAATAATGTTGTTTCTAAGATCCGAAAATATCACGAAAAATGAAGCGTTTACAATTCGGAGCACTTCCTCGAAATCATCACTTTCTGCTCTCGAAACCTTGCGTTGCCTACATTGCGTGCGCTTCGATCTCCTTGATTCCACGAACCACAATTTGCTTTTGTAATTGAGGGCAGATTTTGGCGACGTCGCGACATAGGCAGCGTCGCGCGCGGCGTTATTAGCGTCGCGGCGTGTGACATCGATGGCGTCGCGGCGTGGTCGTACGTCGCCTGACGTGGTGGCGTCGCTGACGTGGCGATCCTTCCTTGTTTGCTCCTCCTTGTTCTATTTGCTTCCAAAAGTTACTCTTTATGCTCCACTGAACCTGTAATCACACCAAACACGAAATCGGGGATCATACAAAAACTATACCATTATTATAAAATAAATGTGAAAATGATGAACTGACGCGAGTGTAAGATGAGTGTTTTAGGCACTCATCACCATGCATATGCCCATGTTGATAATGGGAAGTTATAACCTAGATCAATGAAGTGTATATTTCTTGGTTATAAATCTGGCATGGAAGGCTATAAATTGTGGTGTTCGGAGAGAAATTGGTTATTAAGAGATCTTTGATTTTGATGAGACTTCAGGTTCATGTCTTGGCTCTATAAAGTCTAGTGTTGAGATATGTAGAGTTGATAAACAAGTGGATTTTGAGACGGGTTTGGTTCCTAATTTAGATGAGTAGAGTGTTCCTACAGCTTCAGTTCCAATGAAACATTATTCTATTGCTAGAGATAGAGAGGGGAGGACTATTAAGCCACCATAGAAATATGGTGTGATGCAGTTACATATGCCTGTGTAACACCTACACAGATTAGACCCTAGTAGTTTATTACATGTTTAGGGTATAATGTAAGTAAAATTTTCATTTTTCGGAAAATTGAGTACTAAGGGTAAATTGGTAATTTTCCAATTAAGGACCCAAGTGACATAAGATGAAAAGATTGCCATTTAAGTGGAAATATGACAATTGATTTTCAAATAGAATGACGAAGGACAAATAGCAAAATGGACATTTGACTCAAATGAGGATAAGACCAAACGTGGTCTTATGAGAAGATATTTTCTCATTGTGATTTGGGGAGAGCTAGGGTTACGGTGGAGGAGAAAAGAAGAAGCCATTTTTGGGTTTCCATTCAAGCAAAGAGAAGGAAAAGAAGAAGAGAAGAAATCCAGTTTGGAATATTGTTAGGAACTCAATACTTTGTTAGTATGGAAAATAATGAGCTTTACAATTATGTCTGTTTGGAAAGTATGGATTTGTTGGTTAGGAAACCCTCCTAACTCTCTCTTTGTTATCTCTGTATATAAATGATTTTTGTGGTTGGTTTTAGGTTTTGGTTGGAAATTACGGGTGAAAAGAGGCAAACCTGTAAGAATCGCAAGTGAGTACCGGTACTGAAAGTTGAGTATTGGTACTCAAGGTTGTTTTTTGTACAAAGGATATTGAGTACGGTGACTGAAGTTAGTACAGGGTACTCAGAAAGTTATTTTAGTCTGAGGATGTGAATCTTGCCCAGTGCTTGAAAGTGAGCACCGGTACTAAAACCATTTATGTCGAGGAGGATGTTGAGTACGATCTTGAAATTTAGTGTCGGTGCTCGATATTTGATTCTAGCCACAGAGGATGTTGAGTGCCGGTCTTGAAAGTTGGTACGGTACTCGAGTTATTTAAAGGTCAGAATCTTAGGTCTTGCATTACTCATTTACATTTTTTGTTTCTTCGATTAAATTCCAAAATACTGAAAGAGATTAGTATATGTATAAAAGTTATATGAAAAATGCTCTGTACCTCGCCGCCTCAACGATCTTGTCGTTGGGAAAACATTGTTTCTTGCCCTTAATTTGCTGTCATGATTAAGAATAATATAAAGATCGATAATACATATAATTGTACTGAATTAAGGCTTGAATAAGCGAATAAATAGGCACCTGTTGGATTCTTGACACTCCCTGCAATGCTGACCTTGCATTCGTGGCCCGGACATATTTTATTTTTGTGTGGCAGCGTGGGCAGCCACGTCCTCCGTCGTGCTTCGGCACTCTTGCTGTCTTCGACGCCCCCGACATGTGGGTGGACCGCATTATTGTGTGGCGCACACAGACGTCTGTGCGTGCGTGGCCGGGTGCCATTATGCTATGTCCACTTTCGTGGAGTGCCTGATTATACAGGCAAACATTTATATGATAAGAATATTTGAATCGCCACGAATCTCGCTGACGTAATGTCGGTTACGCTCATTAGCGTGGTGCTTTCTGGTACGTGCATACCAGATCTACGTTACGAACTCCTGCGGGATGCTGAAATTTACGTTATAGAATTGTATATAAAAATATTTAAAATTGTAGCCTGAAACTACGACATGCTGTTATCGTTCATAGTACTGTCTGTAAGTTATGGACACGCTTCAAGTAGTTATGTGTTATCTGTTTCCCCATATTCTACATAAACTAACATGGATTTCATCTGTAATAATTTGAAGAGAGGACATCAGGCATTCACATGCCTATGAGCCAACACAACAATAGGAATCCACCTGATGTAAGGTTTGGGTTTTTTAATCTTGGATGTAAATGTAAAGTACTTGTAATAATTAGTGGGCATGTAAAAGTAAATGAGACTGGGAATATATGCAGTGATGGTTTAAACACACGCTATGGTGGTAGTATTAGAATTTTATTTGTATCAGTTTTATATATGAAATGGACCATAAATAATAGAAAACCGAGGTCAAAGTCTCAAAATTACACTCTGCCCTCTCTTTGCAGGCGGTGAGGCAGACATAAGTGTGGTAGATAATATTAAGTCTAGTAAAGAGTCATCCACGCCTATTAGGCGTCAGTTCATGGTGGATTAAATCAAGAGGATGATTACTGCTAACTTCGAAAGATGAATTCATTAAAAATGGACATGGGACACATGAGTGAGGCTACCTAAAGGAAAGAAAGCCATTCGGTGCAGTGGTGTGAAGAAAGAAGGTCTGATGGAGTTGAAAATGAGGTAACCCTTCATGAGACTGAGTTCTAGACATAAATTGAGTTCAGGTGTTGACCAGCGGATGTGTTTCTCCTTAGTGATGAAGCGGCTCAGTCAATGAGCTGGTTAGGATTGTGGCTTTTTGATTATGAGCTTGGGTAGTTGGATGGTGCATTTTTACATGGGGGAAGCTTGGGGAGGACATCATGTCTGACATCGAAGGGTTTTACGACTTTGTCAAGGACTGTGTTTTTCCTTAGAAGGTCTCTTTATGGTTTGAAACAGTCTCCTAGACAATGGTATAAAGTTGACTCATTCACCAGTCTCTAATGATTTTAAGAGAGTAGCTTGATGGTTCTGTCTACTTTAAATGATATGATAATGGAGTCACTTTTATGTCTGCTCTTGTATGTTGATGACATGCTAAATAGAAGCCAAGAGTAAAGAAGAGATACAAGAGCGTCAAGTGAACTAATGCAGTCAGTTAGATGAGTCTGGGAGTAGCTAAGAAGATACTTGGGATGGAGATTTTGGGGATGGTCAGTGAGTATAGATTATCTGTGGTCGAAGGATATATTTAGAAAGTTATGCGATTCTGACATCTGAGTGCCAAACTTGTTATGCCGGTTGGCTCATATTCAGTTTCATTTTCAGTGAGATAAGGAGGTTGTTATGTCTAGAGTACATATTCTAGGTATACGGATTCTTTGGTGCATATGTCGCGTTATGTTTAATCAGGTCGCTTATCTTGATCCAGTGGTATGACCATAAGGGCATTGGAAAGCGATTCGATGGATCATTGCCGCGCCACTAGCGGTCGTATTTCTGTTTGTTGCGGTTTAGTCGGAATAAGGTGATTGTAAGTATCGTTCCGATTGATTCTGCTGGAGATCTCCGTAGAGTTCCACCGGATCGTGTTGCGTGGTTGTGCTATTCAAGTTAGGCTTCTCTTGATTGACGATGGCTTTGTGACTCTGACTGAAGTACATGGCAATTACGCGGGGTGTAAAGGCTCTTTGTTGGAGGGTTGTTGAGAACTAAATGGGTTGTTTGTCGGTACATTATTTTGTGATATGATCTTATATTTCTCACCAAGATTAGATGTTTCATGAAAGGAATGAAGGATATCGATGTGGTAATGTTTTACGATAAGGCAGGGATTGTAACTTATCGTGGTGACATTGTTGTGGTAGGTCAAAACCTAAAGACAATCCCTCTAAATATGGCGATTAAGGTCACTACTTATAGCCCGAGTTGTGCATTGTTCAAACGGTGGGACTTAGTTCTTGAGTTTAACTGGGACTTTGTGTGGAAGAGGTGTGGTTTGATCTTGTTTTGTGATGGAGTTCTGTTGGTGTTTCCTGTGGTGAGATTCATGTTAAAGGTGGAAGTTGTTGTTTTTGTGACCAATTTGGTGGTTTTGAACATCAGGCCTGAGGCATGAGAGTTTGTGAAAAAAAATGTTGAGAAAAATTGAGATGTGTTGTGGTAAACGAGAAAGTATGGTTGCTTTGTAACAAGATATTTTCGTTTTATAAGCATGTGGGGTTTAACCCATAATTGCCACGCTGTTTGTAATTCCTCTCTGTATTCGCTGTTTTTCCACTACGTGGTTTTGGTAGTTTTCACGTAAATATGGTGTTTTTCTTTAAATTAGCATGTTTCTTTGTTGTCTCATTGATTGCAACATATTCAAATGTTTAAACTTATAGTACACAAAATTCATATAACCATATGTTTATAAATAAATGGATGTATATTTTGAGTGAAATGCTGTGGATTTGATTTCTCATGATTGAATTGATAGTTTCCATAAGAACATGCGCAACTATCATCACATTCTTCTTTTAGTCTTTGATACTACAGTTCTTACTTGATGATCTAGTTATTAATCTTCTTTTGAATTACTACTATCTTTTTTGAAACATGCATTAGTGCTATCTTCTTGTTTATTAATCATTAAATTAATTATTAAAATTTTTAAGTTTTGTCACTTATTTTAAGGGGTGGTTTTTCAAAGCCGATAGTCTTTTAGACCAATTATCTTAATTTTCCATCTGGCATATTTGGTGTTTTTCAGTTAAGACATTCAGTTCTATTATTTTTAATATTTTGATTTTATGTTTTCTTTATTGAATTTTGACTCAGGTTTATTGGTATAAGGTCTATTATGTATTTTATTTCCCAATTTCGGCCTTAAAGAATTTCATTCAACTTAAAGCTCATAGATTTTAAGTTAAAAAATATATTTTTAAATGCTAAAATGTTTTCCGTATGAGAATTTTTGAGTATAAATTAGGCTAAAACCCATATATATTAATAATTTAAGTTGACGAACATTATCATTTATATTTAAATTTTTTAACTGTTCCTTATAAAATAAGAAAATAAAAACAAAGTACAGATTTAATATTTTGTAAATGATTAAGACATATAAAATATTATATTAACTTTAATTTTTAATATAAGTAAAATATTATTAAAAAATAAATCAAAGTGGTTACTTAAAAGTATTTGTTTCAAACTCAAATGTGTAAAAATTATATCATTTAAAATACCAAAGTATTTGTTATATATTTATTAAATTATTAATTATTATAGGTAAATGTATTTATATATTGAAATTAAAATTTATTTTTTAATGCACACTAATTATAAATAATATAATAATGATAAAAAATATTAAAGATAAATTCATTTTAACAAAATAGATTATTAGTTTAAAGTTCAAAAATTAATTATTCTTAGCATTCAATTATAAATTATATAAAATATGGATCATTTAACTTTGTTAAAATAGCTAATTGTTTAAAAAAAACTTTTTGACAATTAAATACTTTATTACAATATAGTAAATTGTCTTTGTTTAAAAAAAACATTCAATCAAACAATAAGAAAAAATTTAGTTTGATTTTAGTAGGAAAGTGATAAAAAATCTGCTCTAGTTTTAGTTTGTGTGATTTAAATTATATTTCTGCATTTTTTAATTTAAATCTCAATTTGCTAAAATACCTATTCAATTTTCTTTTGTTATTTCCAAAATTCCCAATTCAGATTCCAATTTTCTAAACTTCCAATTAAAAATTCAAACTCTAATTTTTAACTAATTAAATTGCTTTTTTAATTCTTAATTTAAACTTCCATCTGTCTAACATTCATGATTCAAATTGGTTTTTTATTATAATCAAATTCAATTACAAGTCAGTTTCTCCCATTCTCTCCTCAAATTCTAATTTCTTAAAATTTTATTTCAGTTTGAATTTGTCATTTGCAAAATTAGAACTATCTATTTTCAAATTTGTTAAAATACAATTTCAAAGATTAATCAAATCTATTGATCTCAGTTTAAATTCCCAAATTTTGGGTTTCTCCGATTTAAATTCCATTTAATTTTCTCAATTTAACTTCCTAATTTTTATTTGTCCTCTTTAGTTTGCCAAAATTTTTGAATTTCAGAGATTATGAATGCAGCATATCAATGATTCTTTTTCTTCAATTGACTTCAAAATATTTTTTTCTAAGGCTATGATTTTCTGGACTTCAATAACACAATTAGTTATAATTCAATGAAATTGAATCACATTGATTAACATAATTCAATAAACATATCAAGCAGTTGACATCGCGACGTTCTTGTAAATATTCCATTGTAATGCATGATAAATGTGAGATCGATTGTAAAGAATTATACAGTAATTAGTTTGGTGACAATCTTTTGATTAGGCTGAATTTGATACTTGAATTCTTTGGGTCGATCTACGACTCTGGATGTCTGGTGAGGCTGGAATGAGCTTGGATTGCTGGGTCGGTCCGTTATTTCTGGATGTCAGATCTCTGCGGCAAGGATCAGCGGGGGCTGTGATTTATATCAGTGCCTGAGTGTGATTCTTTACGATATAAGGTTGGGAGATCATTTGCTTAGGGAATGAAGTTTTGTGCGTAAGTCTGCGTACCTTTTTCTGATCTGCGGTGACCAGGTGACTATGATTGGGTGACTTTCCTTGTAGTGCGCCCCCCAAAGAGAGGCCAGGGAGTTGGACATTTCACTCCCGAATCAACCAGTGAACGAAATAATCTAAGCGCGTATCATATAAGCGAGACCCATAATTACGATTAAAATGAAACATATTGGGCCCATAAAACCCAACCTCATCAAAAATACACCTTCCTGTTCAATAGTTCGAGTTGTTGCGTATCTTACCAAACATATATCAAGGTTTACGATTTTAATCAAATATTAATAAACATCAAGCCCACCAATTGAGCACTTCAAGGGTGAAATAAAGATGTGAGCATATCTCGGCTTTGTAAGTAAAATAATAACTTGCCAAGCGGGTGAAATTATCGCCCGATAGTGGAGATCACCTAAATGGTTACTCACACTTTAAGTACCATATCTGATGATCCATTATATAAACCACAGCCAAGTAAATCTGTGATCTGCTTCAAGATATTTATATTTGAAACCAGTAATGTCGAGTCCTCACCGACTCCCTCACACTTGTCTAAGCAATGTATGAGAAAAATAATCAGTCTTTCTTTTCTTTCGTAATAATGCGCTCCACCTAATTTCTAGGTTGCAGATTGCATATGAGATGCCATCATGTCCATTTAAACACAATTCATATAACACATGCAAATATCATCATGCATATATTTACCATTTAAATCACAACAACATATTTATCTAAATTATCGTCTTACCACCCAAAAATTAAGCGCATGAACAGTTGCTCATTTCAAACATTCATTTGATTCACTTTCGACCAAACATTTTCTCACAAAATATTTACGTGAATACTATTCATGTGACGGTGAAGCCTGGGTTCATGAACTACGTCGATACCCCAATCATCGGTTTCAATTTGTGAATTCGAAATCCATGGCCATTTCCGGCCTCATACGCTACCAACACCACAGTTTTCATGGTGTACCAGGCAGCACCAAGTAGCGCAGCAGTTCACGGCCGTGAACGACCAAAACTACAACAATTGGGTCGAGTTTTGGGACGGTAAAGAAATGTTCCTCGACCTCCGTCAGCGTCATCCACCAGCCTTTAAACAAAAATTAGCAACTCAGTAGGGATGGCTACTCATAGGTTGTGAAACTCCTTAAAGCGTGCAGTAGCCTCAAACGTGTGAAACTGCTTTCCTTCATGTCAGATAAGTAAAATAGATTCGTTGGCGAGATCTTAGAGAGAAGTCACACACTCTCACAAAGTAAAATACAGCTCACTGTGAATCAGTTTTATCTGCATTTGGTCTTTCTTTTGAAGAGGAAGATGAGTCATATTATGGTGTCCTGTGTCATTGAAGATCTGTAATTCTATTTGTGTCACTTCTCTTGGATTTTTGGCGCTTGGCACTATCTCGTAAGTCCATTTCCATCATCCTCTCTACCTCATTTGCTTATGTGTCATATGGTATATTCTCATTGACACCACCATCGTGATTTTGGGCTTTTGAATCTTTCTAAATCATACCAGCGTTTAAAATTTTGACTATCTCGGAATTCGATGAAATTCGACGTGTTAGCTGATTTTCAAGTAGTTCATGGTGAAATCAGTTTGTCATCAGATCTAGTGCAGGTTTTAATAGAAAAGTGATACAGTGCATTTAAAAATTGAATTTTCTGGTCTTGCAGCTTCATGTGAGTCAACGTCTGGACTCTCTCTTATTGGATGAGTTTTGTTTCATATGTTTATCAGATTAATAAGGGATAATTAGAAAGTGATTATTAGGAATTATTCGCCATATTTGTTTAGAGATCGATTAGATTTACCGGATACATGATCTTTTGGGCTTTTAAATTATGGTAACTGGAGAGGTTGGCTGATAAGTCTTGTTTGTGAGGCGGAAGCCATCTCTTGAGCATTGATCTTCTTTTTTAATCCAGCCTCGGACTTAGGGAGGTGGGCACAACATTTCATACTATTGATCATTTCATTGCCAGTTTCGCGTGTGGCGAAATTTTATATCGTTCTTGGATGAGTTGGCTTGCGTGGTTTGGGGCTGGTTTGGTGGGCTTTATGCATGTCAAATGTCTGTGGTAATGATGACTTTTCGATTTTAAAGCGGCTTGTTTCTCTGTTCTTGGTTCTTTTGAGACATTATCGACCATTAGTATTGTGTTGCGATGTGAAGCTTTCCTTCTCTGGGAGTTACCAGATACATTTCTTGAAACTTATCGATCATTGTTCAAAGCTCTTGGTGAACATAATACTGCCAGTGGGATGCACTTCCAGTTCTCATTCACAGGACGGTCACGTCTTTATCTGCTGTCTTTTTGAGAGGTATTGCGAGGCGTTAGATGGCCGGTTAAGTTTTGTTGTCACATCTGTTTTTTTTTGTTTTTTGTCCGATCGTGTATTCCGTGGTCGGGTCAGTTCTCTGCTGCGTTCGGGGGCGATCCTCTGGTGCAGTTGATAGGCGGTTGGAATCTAATCGCTTAGCCATGGTTGTTCTTGGGATTGCCCGGAGACCCTCTTTGCCGGTAGGTAAGGTCAGTCGTTGAGTTAATGCATGACGGTGAATATGAAGTCATTTGTGCGAAGCATGGCCCGGTGGAGTCTGGCGGAGTTAGACCTTTATTTGAAGTCTGCGAACCAATCTTCATTTGTTGGTAACCAGTTGGTGTCAGTATTGACCTCTTATGTCATTCAAATTTTGAGATGGTGTGCTTTTTAGAGTGACCTTTGAGATAGCCTCCAGTTTCCCTCGCATCCCTTTGTATAGGGTTTGCTTAGCATTCAATATACGCCCTTCTTAGCTATTGACAAATTATTCAGTTGGGTTGGTATCTTTTGGGGATAGGGCTTGGGTGTTCCGGTGTAGCTCTACGCTCTTTGGACGCTGGCGTGAAGGCCGGCGGGGGCTTTCTTTATTTGTCTAAGCTGCCCAGCAATCTCGCCGATCATCTCTGGATCTCCCGTCTTCCCACAACTATTGGAAGGAACGCGCTACTTTGTTACAGTCGCTATCGGGGAGTATGATCCCACTCGACAAGAAAGACACACCGGGTAGTTCCACTGCCTGCACTTCACTCCCGAGAATCTACGAGCTTGGCTTGTTTTAGCTCTGTCTTAGTCTTCACAAATTATAGGGTATCCCTAATCCTTTACATCGGGTTGTGCGCCTTCGTATTCGTCCCGACCTTAAATTTCTAAAGCATGTGGACGCTGGTTTAAAGTCGCCAAGTGTCTTCCGCGTGCTTACTCCGAGCTCATCAGGTCGGACATTCCGGGGTCTTTAGGTTCGAAGTCTTCCTGACCTTCTACTCTAAGGCCTTCACCTCCATCCTATGGTTCTCCACGAGAGTCCTCCCGCTTGTCAAGCCTACTAAGGGAGAGCTTCGCTTCTGGGTGGAGACGCCGTCCAGAGGCCTCGGCGTGAAGCGAAAGTCTCGTGACTTCGAGAAGAGCCATCCATCGGGTAAAGCCACCCCAAGGTCGGGGGACGCCTTCTTCATCACCCTCGCCCATGTCCTAATAAAGGGCATTGCCATCTCCTACCAAGTACCGAGAGCGCTGCTCGCAGCCTCATCTACCTCTACTTCAAAGGACAAAGATTCCTCGGGGAGGGCTGTTGAGCCTCTGTTGGAGGTTATGCCTATCTCAATTTGGAGTCCTCCTGCACAGAGCGCTGAGCCTCCTCCTTCGATAGCGGAAGACTTGGGGAGGGAGCGCCTCGAAGCTGATGGAGATGAGGATTCCTTGCTCTCCACGTGCTTATTACCGGGCGCGATCTCATCTATCCTATACCCGAATCTCAAGAGGCTCCGAGGCTTTCTGCCTCTATCACTCTAGTGGGGTCGCCTCCGTAAGTTCCCGTGTCTTTATTTGTCTGTCTTTATCTTGGTTTTGAGTTGTTCATAGACTCTATGTTGTGTATTGGCAGGCGGCTACCCATCTGAAGAGTTTGGCGAAAAGGGCCAGTCTGAATGAAGGTCGCGCCAAAGCTGCTAGAGCCTACAAAGCTAAAGTGGCTTCTCTTACCTTCCGAAAGTAGCCGAACCGGCGAGCTCAAATGCAAAATGACTGAGGAAGCCGTGGAAGCTCAAGTCCGACCGAGGCATACTTTGATGGCGCGAGCGCAGTCGGTGGGGTGTAGAAGAGAAGGCCCGAAGGCTTAAGAGTTTCCGAGGGAGAGCTTCAGAGATCGTGGATGGGCCGCATCGCCGTAATGAGTCAGGTAGTCGTGGAAGAGCTATAACCGCCCAAAATGAGTTGCGGGTAGTCGGGAAGAGTCGTAAGCCGCTAGGAGATGAGTCGGGAGCAGAATAAAGCAAAGGCCGCGACCGAGCCCGCTGCGAAGCTTTCGAGGCTGAGAGCTCTATTGAATGCTTGACCGATGAGTGCCATGCGTTGCGAGGGGACCTTCAGAGGCAGGAAGCTCTGGTCGTTAAGAGGGACGGAGCGATAGCAAGTTTGAGGGACGAGGCTTACACTCAGTGGGCTTCTGGATGGCTTGCTTTCCAAAGGAGGGTTGCTAACGCCTACCCGGCTCGGGACCTTAATTTTGATATTCCCAACGACGAGGGAGTGCGTAAGAGTCCTTTCTCGCGACGCTTTGAGAGCCAACCGCCCCGGCTGAGGCCCGCTCCCCTTTTTCACCTTCTGCTCCTAACCCCGCACTTGACGTTTGAGCCTCCTTGTACAATTATGCTTTTTTTTTTGTCGACCTTGGGCTTTGAACCTGGGATATATGTAACACCGTTCTTGGCTTTGATATTTAATGAATACCCAATTTTCTATCTCTTCTCGCTTTACTCCCCTAATCAGGTTCTTTATTCGCTCTCGTCTCAGCCGACCTGGCCCCGGTTACAAGGCCTTAGCTGAGCTTGAGGTCTCAAGACCGAGCCGAGGGCCCGCGGGCTAATGTGCCCGAGCCGAAGCCGTCTGCGGCTATACGGCCTGCTGAGCAAATGAGCTCTACAACCGAGCTACTCGGGCCCGGCGCCGAGGCCTTCCCCGGAAGCCGGCAGCTCGCGAAATCGGGAAGCCATCGCTCCCGGGCGCCGAGGCCTTCCCCGAGCCGCAAGCTCGTGAACCGAGCTTACCGGATCTCGGGAGCCGAGGCCTTCTCGAGCCGCAGCCTATAAACCGAGCCCCAGTTCCCCGAGCCGCTTCAGCTACTCGGGCTCTATGGCTACATGACTCGCTCGAATCGAAAGTCAGCCGGGTTCCAGCGCCGAGGCCTTCCCGAAAGCCGCGGCTTCGCAACCGAGCCATCGGGCTCTGGCGCCGAGGCCTTCCCCGAAATGCTAAGCTCCTCGGGCGAACCGAACCGGCTGGGCTTTTGCAAGACCGTCGAGTCGACCGCTACGTGGCTATATGGCCTTTTCTGAGCAGTCGAGTTCTTGAAAACTGAGCTACTGGGCTTCGTGGATACATGACCTGTTTGAGCGGTTACACTCTACGAATCGAAGCATCGGGCCCCGGGCGCCAGCCTTCCCTACCGTTAAGCTCAGAACCGAGCTATCGGGCTCCCGCCCCGAGGCCTTCGCGAAGTTGTTGGCCCGCAAACCAAGCTACTGCCTCTCGGGCGTTGAGGCCTTCCTGAGTTGAACTGGCTATGTGGCTATACGGCCGGTTTGACTTCCTTCTCTTGGAAAGGCGTGGGTAGCTTTAATGTGGCTTTATGGAGAATTGGAACGGATTGCATGACTTCCTGAGCGCCCCAACTTCCTTACAAATAGCGACTCCTCTGTGATGGTGCTCATGCTTTGAACCTTCTTCCCTTTATAGGCGTAAATGGAATTCGCTCATGATGAAGTGTCAAGGTTTGGTCACATTCAAGTGAGGTCCGGGCCTCGAGATCGTGAGCCGACGCTCGTTCCGATGGTCTTCTCGCCGTAGGAGCCGGTGTTTTCCCAGTTCCTCCTCGCGGGAGCTGCGTTGTTCCCTAGCTACGTCCGTTGACGGAGATGTGCCAGGGGATGTATCTGGAGGGGGCGGTGTACTCAAAAAAAACTTTTAGTACCGCTCTCTCCATTTTTTCCTCTTTCTTCTTCTTTTTCCCTTTCCCTCTCTTGAGATTTTTTTTCGAGGAGCCTTGCACTGCTTCGCTCCCGAGATGTAAGGGATGACACTGCTAATTGTAACTTTTCTGAATTAATTGTATCTTATTTGAAATAAAGAACAATCTTTTTTTTTTTTTTTTTTGAAGCATGAATTTGCGTATTCTGAGGTGCGTAATTTTCTCAGGCGTTTTCTGGCCGCTTTTCTTTTACCGATATGCCTTGCTTTTTGATTCATAAGGATATTAAGAAAAGTAATCAATGAACACACAAACTGTTATTTGAAAACTGATGGTACTTTATTAAAGATTACAATCTGAGGTCTATTGATAGAATCGTTTGAGGTGCTTAGCGTTCCAAGAGTGAGGTAGAATTTTTCCTTCTTCCGTCCGAGTTCGTAGCCGCCAGGCCCGACCACGTGGTGACATGATATAAGGGCCTTCTGGGTCCTAGCTTCCATGTAGGATCTTCTTCTCGCCGGCCGGCTTTTTTAAAACTAGGTCGCCAGTTTATAGCTCCCCGGTTCGACCTTCGTCATAAGACTCGCCTTCCGTAGTCTTCTGCGGCGCTTCTCAGACCCGGCCACACTTTCTCGTCTGTGAGGTCTAGGGCTTTCAAAGGAAGAGCCTCTTCGTTATGTTCTACACTTGACAATTCAATCCTTGGGGATTTTAATCCGATTTCGACAGCGGCTACCGCCTCGGTGCCTAAGGCTAGAGCGAATGGGGTCTCCTAAGTTGCTAACTTGCGTGTAGTTTTGTATGCCCATAACACATCGGGGAGGTATTCTACCCATTTTCCTTTTAGATCTTCCAACTTGGTCTTCAATGCTACTTTAAGGGTTCTAATGGTGACTTCTGCTTATCCATTGGATCAGGATGAGTCGGGATCTAGCAGTAGCTCGATTCCGAGCTCCCAAGACGTAAATTCGAACTTAGATCGTCGAATTACTTCCATCGTTCGACACCGGCCTCGACACAAAACCTCGTATACTATGGAACGCCAAACGGTTACTTACCTTTGTTCATTGCAGGATAGTGTACCAAGGGCTCCTAGCTTTCCGACCATTCGGGTGAAATAATCCACTCGCTATGACGATAAATTTGTATTGGCTCCTTTCCAATGGGCGTGGGTCCCAATACGCCCAACCTCTTATCATAAAAGGTCAGTGGGCTCGTGAATCGACATCGCTGGCTCCTGATGGGAGATGAGAGATTTCGCATGCCCCGACAAACTTTGCACTTTCCGACCACCAAGGCGCTCTTGAGCATTGTGGGCCAATAATACCCCCCCGGCTCAAGACTTTCCGCCAATGCCCGAGCTCCGCTGTGATTTCCACATACGGCCTTCATGTACTCCTCCTCAAGACGTAGGTCGGTGTCTTCCCTTGCAATGCACTCGAGGGACGTGGGCGTGAAAAACCTCGCTTATAAAGGGTTCCCCTGATGAATGGGGTTGAACATGGCGCACCGGATCTGCTTAGATGCCTCATTCAGGTCGCTTGGCAAGAGTCCCCATTAAGTAGTCCCAATGGGTCCATCCAAATTTCATTCTGACATGACAGATAGAGTTCTCTTCATTGTCGGTGATCTACTTCGAGGGTTCTAAAAGGTGCTCAACATGTCGCCTATCGAGGTCATCTCGGGGAAGATGTCACGCTTTTCTAGTGGCATACGTCACGATCTTTGCTCTTGGTACGTGTCTGATCTGAACTCGTATGAACTTCTTAAGTAATTCCCGCACCTTCGAGGTAGGATCATTTTTTCTAGCCTCGGCTTCTCAGAGTCTTCTATTTGTTTTACTACCAGCTGGGAGTCGCTGCATACCTCTAGTTGATCAACTTCCATGGAATGGGCGAGGTTAAGCCCAGCTATGATGGCCTCATACTCGACCTCGTTATTAGAGGCTCAGAACCAAAATCTTAGCGCATACTCAATATCTATTCCGTCCGGAGAGGTTAAAATTAGACCCGAAGACTAATTCTCGAGCATCGGGCGGCCCCATCTACTGACAACCTCCAAATGGCGGAGGTCGACGTCACTGAGTAGCTTCTGCGAAGCTTCCGGCCGAGGTGAATTCCATGACGGTTCGCCAAGATCTGCCCTTTATTGTCAATGGCCAGGACCGATGTCGAATCCCTCTCAAATCTATGGCCCACTTCATCAATCTTCCAGAGGTTCGGCTCAGGTAGCACTTTGCCATTGATATTCTATTGAGATTTCGATGGTATGAGCTTGAAGTTGGGCGGAGTTTTCTGCCGCATACAATGCTAGGATTAATTTCTCCATCTTTAGGTACCTTCCTCCGCCCTCTCGTAGATCGTGGGTCGCAACAATAGACTGTCGACTTTGTCTTTATCTTCCGACCAGACGACACTCGCTGAGAAATCAAACGCACTGTGCATGTGAGTAAGGAGCCTCCCTCAAAGGGACTTACCGTAATGGGGAGAGCTCAACAAGTTTTCAACGCCGTGAATGCTTCTTCGCAAAGGTGCATCCCATTAGAAAGCCTTTAGAACCCTCGAAGAAGGGTCATTACACTTATCGCTGGCCTGACACAAAATGGCTTAGCGAGCTACTCTTCCGCCAGCGCTGACTTCTTTTATGTTCGATGGCTACAAGATGTCGAAAGCACAACTTTATCTCTTGTCTCTGGTTTGCCTCTATTCCTCGGTTGTTGACTATAAAACTCAAGAATTTTTCGGCTAAGACTCCAAAAGCGCATTTGGCTGGATTCAACTTCATGTCAGACTTTTCAGATTTGGAATGCCTGGCGATGAGCTAAGGAGCCCGGCTGTAGCTGGGATTTTACTAACATGTTTGCCTGGCAGGCCTCCATGGATGTCCCTATTTGTTTCTGGAACATCCTATTCACCAACCTCTGGTAGGTAGCTCCTGCATTTTTTAGTCCAAAGGGCATTACCCGATAGCAATAGTCCTCGCTCAAAGGATCACGAGGTCTTCTCTCGTCGTCGGATCCATGTCGACCGGGTCAGAGACGGAAAGCATCCATGAAGCCGAGGAGTTCACGCCACCGTGGGCGTCTACTATGAGGTCGATCCGGCGTGGGTGGGCCGCTCTTCGGGGCATGCTCGGTTGACGCTAGTGAAATCGGCGCAGAGTCGCTCTTCCATTCGCTGACGAGGCACGACGCTGGCCAACCATCTGGCTGCGTATTCCACTTCCTCGACAGACCCGCCCGAGGAGCTTGCCGACTCCTCATTAATCGCTGCCTTCTCTCGGGCAAAACTTTCTTATTTGCTTAACCGGGGCTTAAGGATGGACTTACGCTTTATTCATGAGTGATTATCATGGTGTCAATCCTTCCATGTTCTCCTCCTCGCTTCCACGCCAAAACATCTCAAGTATGTTTTAAGAAGTGGGATATGAGGCTTCGAGGTCTTCCGCCAGCTTGAACCAACGCAGCGGCGTTCGTGGTGGTCGCCCAATCAGATAGCCCACTCTTCCGAGGGCTCGTGATTTGTGCGCCGACTCGCCTCGCGACATGTCGAGTTCGCCCACGATAGCGCCGCCGACGCTTTTGCCTATCGATGCCGGAGTAACATTCCCCGCCACGCCACCGGGTCTCCTCGAATCCATTCTACCCGCTTCGTGGTGTAACTTGATCGCCAAGGCGTGATGTTTAAGCGGACGGCCTTTATGGCGCTGGAGAGGGTCGCCTATCAACACGTTATGTCAGGGGCATCTACTACGAAATCTTACCGTCGTTGTCGCCCCCGGCACGGGGTCTCCCAAAGTGAGCACTAACTCTATTGACCTCAAAGGTAGCACTTTTCTCCGCAGAATCACAGGGTGTCGGGACCGGGTTCCGGCACTTCCTTCGATGCCCATCTGTCAAAAGCTGATGCAAAGATGATGCCTACGAGCTCCCATCAAGCCGATAAGGACTCCTGCGGATTGTTTTGTTAGCCACAATTGCCCTTATCTCCAAAGGGTCGTCGTGGGGGTGTTGACATCCTTCCAGGTTTGAATTCGAGAAGGTTACGGGTGTGGTGTCCAAATAGGAGTTCGACACCGTCTTCAGACCTCCAAGACCTCTCTCGACCGACATTCACGCTAGAAATGAGCCTTCACGTCGAGTCGGACTCCCACCTCCCAAACTCTCTCGAGATTACACGGATTCTCCCCTGCATCGGGCCAGGCTCGGAAATGGGTCACCGCCGAGGGCGGAGTGGTCGCTACCGATCCTCACTACTAAAAATAACCAGATTACTCGACCAAATTATCGATCTATAAAAATCGGGCCTGCAATGACAAAAATCACGACCATTTAGAGATTCAAAAAGGCTCGTCAAAAAGAAAAATTTCGATCCAAAGATCGACTTATATTTACCGACCAAATAATTTTGGTCAAATTGTCTCAGAATTAGGCGGAATTAGAGCCAAAAAATTACCGACCAAGTAACGACAAAAATAAATTACCATGAAAATGGCTCCAGAATATGATCTAGGGCGGACCGTATTATCGATTCAAATTTTGGCCCAGAATGGCTCAGAATATCGACATTTACTCGAACAAAATTGGTCGGTACCGTTAAAATCACCGATATGATCCGAAAGCAAATCACCGCTCTCATATTTCTTCCTTCCTTCCACCCGCCGCCACCACCAACACTTCCTACGGCGCAACTCCTCCGTTAACCTCCAAGCTCCTACTACCCATAGTTTTCCTTTTTTTTCTTTCTTTTTCTATTTTCCTTCACATTTTTTCTTCTACCCGAAATTTTCTGGCCATGAACACTCTCGCCAACCCTCCAAACTGCGGCTTACTTGATCAAGGTTTGTACCTCGTGGGTTTTTCTCTTGGGCCAGGATAGGAATCAATTGGGGTTTCGCCTGAGGATCTAGTTATACACTTTGTTTCAACTCAAGGGTTTTGCTCTATGTGTGAAGATTTTTAACAAAGATTTGAAGAAGTTTCTTCGTATGTTTATTCAAAGATTTTTCCTGTTTATTCTCTTCTACTTTGTCACACTTATAATAGCCTCTTGACTGTGGTTTTTTGTTTGTTACGCTCTTATATGTATCTCGTGAAACTTTGTATTTGGTTTTCAAGAGTAGTTGATGGGCTTAGTCCTCTTCCTTCGAAGGTCACTACTGAGGACTGGCCACTCATTTCCATGGAAAAGCTGGAGAAAGTTCCATTTCTTTATCTCGCTTTTGGTCGCTTATAGTTATATTTGATGACACTTTGAATTGTTTACCATGAAAACTTGTGTTTATGAGGATGACAAAAGTCCAGCCATCTTTTGTTTCCCGATGAATATATATTCTTCAAGGATCCATTTAGGATCGGGTTACACAAATGGTGAGAGTGTATGATACATAAGCTTCCTGGGTATTTGGGAGAAAGTTCCTGCTATCACGTAATTTTAATTGAATGCTTTAACCCGACCAAATTGGTCTTCAGATTTTAATGGTAACTGAGAAACCTGGTTTTCTCGATTTGGTCTTCAGATTTAAGATCTCTGCTGCATCCTTCATTTAATCAATTTGATCCCCTCATCTAACCAAATTCTTCTCGACAATGATTTCTCGAAGCTTTTTTAATTTCATTGAGGGTAGATTCATTAACATCTTTCACACTATGAAGAGTACTAGTATCAGTAGGGTCAATATTGAATATCCTCTACCTTGATTTTTTTCCTCCTAACTTATCAAGCAAGAATAAGTTAGTCCAATTTTTAGTCGATTATTTCCATGTCAAGACATTTACCACACAATTGTTATTATTTGGAGCTTACTCATTTCTAAAAACTCGCAACAATAATAAACCAAGAAAAATTTCATGTATTCTTAATAATGGTACGGTTTCTAATCATATTATTTCTCGATTTTGACTCAAGTTCTTTGTCTCACATGGTAATTGTTTTTGCATTTGCTTATTTGAAATTAACTCTCCAAACACAATTTTCGTACTAAAAAAATCGCTGGATTTTATTTTTGCCTTCATCCTACCTTTATTGTTGATTAGATAATAAGGCATGTCTGGGGAGTAATTTTATTGCTTTTTTCTCGTTTTGATTTTTGAATAGACCAGAGGAATGTCATAGATTTATCAGCATATACCTCGCAGTCCAAAGTTAGTTTATTTGCTCTACATCCCTCGAAAATTTATGTTATCCTACTAGGTATCTTGTATGGTTTCCTCGAAAACAAATGTCACACTTTTGATGTCGACTTAAAAACAAGTGGATGGACTTGTTTCGGGTCGTTTTATATCTTTACACGATTCAGGTTTCTCAAATCTATTCATACTTTACTTTCTATCACTATGAATAGGTAACCACCCAAGTGATTGTGAAGTTGAAAAATTAGCTAGTGATGCGAGAACTACACTCCGCAAAACCATCTATTTGGGGCTTATGAGGAATACTCGAGTTTAATTTATTCTAATAAACTATGGTTGAGTCGTTAGCTTGAGATCTCACGATGGATACAAATAGAAAAGGGACTATGGTGACACACATAAAGTTAACTTCCTTTTGTTTCTGCAATGGTGGTCCAAGAAGTGATAGGTTCAGCCCCATTCACCTCCTTATGGACTTGTTGCCGCCTTCGCTTAGGTGTAGATTGAAATAAAGTACTTAAGGTCAGAATCGCTAGAGGGAGAGGGTTTTTTTTTTCTACTTAACACTAAAAATTAAAAATAATTCATACAACTATGGTAGATCAATAATTTAGAACAATATAGTTGATTATGATTATCGAATGTGGGTTTTGTACTTCTTTCCTCCATCTTGGGTTCACTTGAGCTAGTTTTGGTTTTTATTATTTTTCTTTGAGCTAGTTTTGGTTTGTACTGCTGCTGCTGCTACTGCTGCAAGTTGCTCATTTTCTTCAGGGATTGCAACTTGCATAACTCCTTCGTTAGGACTCTGTTATAGGTGTTCTTAGACTCTATAGAAAGCCCTTTGAGTCTAGAATCCACCCATATATATAGCTTGATAAAAATTGAGCTCATATCCTATTGCTGAAAATGAAGAAAGTCAGTGGCCCTGCTGCAAGTGCAATTATTGCAGTGTGCTGATTTTCTTTCAAGGATTTGAAACATGCATAACTCCTTCATTAGAGCTTGGATTTGGGTGTTCTTAGACTCTATGGAAAGCCCTTTGAGTCTAGAATCCACCCATATATAGCTTGATAAAAATTGAGGTCATATCCTATCCGAAAATGAAGAAATCAGTGGCCCTGCTGCTGCAATTACTGTAGTGTGCTGATTTTCTTCATGATTATAAACATGCATAACTCCTTCATTAGAACTTGGATTTGGGTGTTCTTAGACTCTATGGAAAACCCTTTGAGTCTAGAATCCACCCATATATAGCTTGGATAAAATTGAGGCTGCTATCCTATCCGAAAATGAAGAAAATCTGTGGCCCTGCTGTTGCAATTACTGTAGTGTGCTGATTTTCTTCATGATTTGAAACATGCATAACTCCTTCATTAGAACTTGGATTTGGGTGTTCTTAGACTCTATGGAAATCCATTTGAGTCTAGAATCCACCCATATATAGGTTGATACAAATTGAGGCCGCTATCCTATCCGGAAAATGAAGAAAAATTATGGCCCCATCGCTGCAATTACTGCAGTGTGCTGATTTTCTTCATGATTTGAAACATGCATAACTCCTTCATTAGAACTTGGATTTGGGTGTTCTTAGACTCTATGGAAAGCCCTTTGAGTCTAGAATCCACCCATATATAGCTTGATCATATTTGAACTCATATTAGATTCGAAAATGATGAAAAACAGTTGTTGCTGCTGCTGCTGCTGCTACTGCTGCAAGTTGCTCATTTTCTTCAGGGATTGCAACTTGCATAACTCCTTCGTTAGGACTCTGTTATAGGTGTTCTTGAACTCTATGGAAAGCCCATTGAGTTTAGAATATGACCATATGCTATTTAATGCATTGGGGTACCATATATTTATGAAATTTAGATTAGAGTACCAAGCAAGTGTACTAATCACTTGAATGAAATTTATAGGAATATATGGAGTTGGGATTACATGATATAGTATGAATTTATGAAATGATATGGATATAAGAACATGTGATAGGATTAAATAGGAAGAAATCGCTTAACATATAAACTAAAAATTTTTTAATTATACGACTAAATCGCTGCATTCTCTAGCAATGATTTGAAATGCATCATCGTAAACGATTAAAGTTTTCTGCTTTGATTCATATAGCTAGTCAGAATACATCCGTCCAAAGGTGGCAACGGTTTGAATACACCGGATTGTCCTAAAGTGGGACACATTGGGAAAGGACGTTAATTAAAATGATCATGATTTAATTTAAATTGCATATATTATGTGTCATTTTGGTGCTCAAGCCTCGTTTGTTCTCCGTGCACATTAGATATATAAATAGTAATGCAATTTTGCTAAATCAAGCGTATTATGCATTATTATTTATATATCTTATTTAGTGTAATTTGGAGAAACACGCCGAGGCCGCCGAAATGCATACATAATGAACATGTAATCGTGATCTTTAACGAACTTTGTAAAATGGATTAGGACCAAACCTTATCAAGAGAAAAGAACTATCGGATCTGGGTGGAGGTGGAGTGTGGATGTGTAGTATGTAATATCCGAAATATGCCCAGTTTTCGACTTGTTTAGGGTATATTATATAAGCTAAATGGAAATTTTGGGAAATAAAACGAGAGACCCGGAATTAATTCGAGAGCCAAGGGTAAAGTGGTAATTTACCACTTGAGGACCCAAAGGTAATAAAGCCAAAGGATGGGATGCCAAAATAGAAATTTAATAAGTTATATGCCAAATGACATAAATCCATAAGTTATATGCCATTATGGAAATAGAGAAAAGATGGAATTGAAATTGGAATGAATGGAAGGGTTTAATTGCAAACAGAGAAAAAGTTAAAAGTCAAAAATGGGTTTTATTTGGAGGGCCAAACATTGGCCTTAAGAAATCCATGTTTTAAAGACCAAAAATTGGTCTCATTTGAGGGAGAACCCGTGAGAGTAGAGAGAGGTGGGAAGAGCAAAGAAGAGAAAAGAGGAGGAAGTTAAGAGGGAGGAGCCAAGATCAAGCAAATCCAAGCTCCAAAAAGGTATGGAACTACTAACCTTGAGTATGGATCCTTGGTTTTGTTTGGTTAATGGCTATTTGTTGTACCCAAACCTAGGGTTTGTTAGGATTTCATCCTAACCAAAGATGTATCGGGAATTGGGCCAATAAAACTCTAAATGGCACAAGAAAACATGGAATCCCCTTTCGAGGTTGGATTTACGCTTAATTGGTAAAGAAAAGGGTCAGTTAGAACAACCCTAATAAATTTGTGTATTTGGTATGTATGGGTTAAGACCCATATTAGAATGGTTTTCAAAGAAATTCATAATAGGTCTTTGAAATAAGAGAAGGATTGAATGATAAATTGAGTAGAAAAGAGATCATAAGATGAATTTAGCGGTCTTGAAGTATTTATGAGGTATAGAGTTGACTTGAGTTGAAAACATATGGAAAAATGTGAAAAACATTCCGCACTTTCGAGAGTTCTACCGGTAGGAGTTAAGTTCACCGGTAGGACTTTGATTCTCGGGTCATTTCGCCAAGTCCTACCTAGAGAAGCTAAGTCCTACCGGTAGGACCTGTTCTGGTTTTCCTGCTCGACTAGCTAGATTTCGCCATAACTTCCTCATTTCTATCCGATTTGAGATTCAAGTGGCCACTTAAAATAGACTTCAAGGAGAACTAAACTTTAAGAGGAAAAGTATTGTCAAATTATGACTCTATAATGAAATATTCACTCAAAGCGGGGCCATGTGCAAGACAAATTCTCGTTCCAGCTTTGAACATAGAGTAGTCCGGTTGTTTCAGACGTAAATTTTGAGTTTCTAAAGTTCGAATTGGGTATTCCAATTGAATAGAACTTCTTAGAACCTTAGCTTTCTTGTAAATGAGTACAAAGAGCCAGGTCAACATAAAGTTAGAACTCCTCGGAAAATTAGTAATACAAACTGTTCTAGTGTAATCCGGTAAACCGACTAGTTTGGCATGAAAATGCCATAATCCTTTAATTGATGATCCGATCGATTGATTCCAATTCCTAAGTAAACTAGATTCATAAAAGAATGAGAATATATGAATGCGTGTGATCTCCTAGACATCATACTACAAGAATATGAAGTGCCATATGTAATAGGCATGAAACAAGGAAAATGTAGAAAATGAAAAATGTAAAGATGTGTTCATGAAACATGAAAATGATTATGAAAAATGAAAATGAAAACGAATTGAAACATGATTGTGAACATGAGAGGCAATATGTCATGAACACATAATGTGGTTAAGTGATATATGATTATTATCACATATAACCAGAAAATGATAACAAATGAAACGAGTATACGTAAATGGGTATATGAATGAGTATACTTGATTGAATATGTGAATGAGTAATTCATGAATAAGTATACATGAACAGTATACGCTAATGAATTTATGACTGAAAGTGTATATGAATGAGTATACGCGGAATGAACACTTGAATGAGCATTTATGAATGAGTATACGTGAATGAATATGTAAATGAGCATATGAAATATGTACATAGGGAGTCATGAGTATTTTGAAAGATAATACGTAAGGTGATATTAAATTGAAATGTGATTATGATCTTATGAATGTTAATTGTGAAATATATATATGTATATATATATTGATTTGAATGATTGTTAGTCTTAAATAATCATTCACACGATGCATGTGTGCATGTATTTGGACGTATAAGAGAAATACCGTGATAAAAGTAAATTGATTTGAAATGTATCATTAATGACCGGCTACGACTTTATTCACCAATCGAATTGGCCAGAAGGTAAACTGATTTTGTCTAATGCTAAATCACATTGCTAATGAATGATGCATGCGACGTGATTCGCTCAACCGAACTGCCGTGAATGCTCTAATTTCTATAGCCATATGTGAGACTCGCATCGAATATAAATCACATTGCTAATGAACGACGCATTTATCGTGATTCAACACTAACCGAATCGTCAGGAATGCCTAATTTCATACCATACGCCAGACTTCGCAATACCGGACGCTAAATCACATTGCTAATGAACGATGCATGCGATGTGATCTACCAACCGAACTGGCCGTGGAATGCCTCCAATTTATACCTGGCTACGTGGTATCGCAATAATTATAACGCGAAATCACATTGCTAATGAATGATGTATTGCGATGTGATTCACCAACCGGAATTCGTCGAATGTCTAATTCTATAGTCATATGTGAGACTGAGAATATTGAATGTGAAATCACATTACTATCGAATGACAAACAAAGTGTGATTCACCAACTCGACCAAGTCGTGGATGTCGACCTATAGCTATATGTGAATCACAAACCGAAAAAAGGGAAAAACGTATGGTATTAAAAAGTGTGGCTTTCTCAGATAAGTATCGCTTACATTACACTTATTATGCGAAAAGGCATCATTTTGTAAATGCATTTTGTCAATGAAAATGTTAAGGGTCTTTTTGAAATTATAAGTGTTTATGGATCGCTCGAAAAGAAGTGTTTTCGACACTAAAAAGGTCTTAAAAAGAATAATACAAATAAACAAATGTTTTGGAAAGATAATTGAAAATGTCGAGTAAACCGCTCCAAATTTTGATCCACCCATTCGGTCAAGTCGATTCGTCGACACTTTGGAAAGAAAATTTTAATAAGATGAAATAAATGTTTTGATTGAAAACGTCGGAGTAAACCGGGCTCTAGCTTGGATCCGCCAATCGGGTCAAGTAGGGGATTCGGGTCGCGACACTTTTGTAAATGAAAATTTATAAAACGAAAACTAAAAGGATTTAACGCATCCCGCATCATGAAAATGTACTCTAAAGGAGTCGGACACGGCTTCTACCGTGATAACGATAAGAGTCCACAACATGGCTGGTTTTAGCTTTGATTCAACCTGTATGAAATTGATATGATTTGATTTGTTCTCAATCGTCATTGTATACGTATAAGTTTATCAATATGATTTGATCTATCATATGTAGTAGATAAGGAGTTACAACCTGTAAAATACATGACACAGTAAAGTAATATGAACAAGAAAAAGCAGAACTGAAATGATAAAATCTACATGTATAATATGATATGAGTTAGAAGCCCATAAGATTAGACTCGTTATATGCATAAGTATTAGTAAATGTAAAAAGATAGTGACGGGCGTAATATTGTTACTGGGTCGTTATCGTCTATATGTTCCCACTAAGCGTAAAGCTTAGCACGTGTTCAATCCGTAGGTACTAAAGAGGAGATAAAGAGGATGACATTCCACACCAAAGAAGATTGCCATTCAGATAGGTGCTCACCAAGATCGTTCGCAATCTCGATGCTCAGATAGATATGCATAGTATGTATTTTAAATTAAATGGGACTAGTAAAGATGTATAAATTTTTAATGATACCATTCCTGCGGGTGTTCATTTGTAAATGTAAATGATTGCTGGTTACTAAAATCATTCAGACACCACGCATATAAGTTCAACCGAAAAAAAAAAAAAACAAGAAGTCCCAAGATATATTTCAAGACCTAAACCGCCGATTCTAATCGGGTCGGACCGAACTCCATGTGACATAGTAGGTCGTGATATCACACGCGTAAAATAACTTTATCTGGAATCCACAATAAATGGTTAATGAACATAAAAATAATCGAGGACAATCGCTTGTTTACTAAATTGAATTTTTTTTTTGACTAGTTATGAAGACGATCGAATGGATGTATGAGGTCAATAGTGAATGGAATGTTCTCTAATGAACGGGGGTTAAAGTTGATGAATTTGTCGCGCTCGCCTCCTCGGTGACATCCTCGAGTGTGTGAATGGTGGCACGCCTATAAGGTGTCCTTGCACTTTAGTTAAATGTCGAATAAGAAGTTTCAATGTTGAGACTGTGGAAGGCATTTGTATGTAAATGGTTTTGTGCCTTCTGACACACGCTTGATATACCATGGTGAGAAGCAAGTCCACCGAGGTGTTCAAGTTCGCACGGTGTCGGCAGAAGTGAAACCGATCGCATGGTCTCGATAATATGAATCACACTACATACCATAGAATGGTTTGTGGATGTCGCGGGTCCTTAATTCAACCCTGATGAGGGAACCCAATGCCGAGGCAAGGAATTTCTATGACATGATTCGAAATGGAGACAAACTCAGATATGAGGGAAATTCTAAGCATACCAACTATCCGCAAAGCAGTTTTAGATGTTAGGAAATAAGTGCGCATAATGTGTTCATGCATGGTTCGATGATATGTCTAATTCTCATTCAAGAGTCACACAAGATAATCTCGATGCCATTGATTTCACAAAGACAAGGTTAGTTGTGAGGGTCGGGATTGTCTGCATGTGTCATTCATTGCTTCGTGGTGAACAACGTATGATATAATCGGGTGACGATGCTGACCTTACCAGCTTGTAAAATGTGGCATGCTCTGAAGCAAAAAGGTTAGGGGTTCCTGAAATAGATCAGACATACTGGTTGAAGCAGCCGATAAGAAGATGCACTATTTTCCAATACCCAGGTCAGCAGAGATTGTATGCATCAACCACAAATAACCTAATGAAATGAGGTGGTGACCGTGAGCATCATATGGAGGATCAGAAGATGTGTCACCCTTCATGCCCTTGGAAACATTTTGATGGGTGTTTCCGATTTTTCATCCGTTCAAATGAAAGAATGGTTTATTTGCTGATGGTTTCGTACCGCTTTGGTCAATCCGACAAGAATATTTTCAGGGTCTGTGGTGGTGACGCCAGATAATCTGCCTCCAAACTTATGTATGAAGGAGGAATTTATGTTTTCGACTGTGTTAGTGCCGGGGCCTACGAATCCAAAGGGGAAGATAGATGTTTTCTTGCAGCCATTGATAGCGGAGTTGAAAAGTCTGTGGGGTGTCAGTTCAAACTTCTATGATACTCAAACGTGCTTCAGGATGCGCACCGCCTCATGTGACCATAAAAATGACTTTCCAACAGATTCTATAATGTCCGGGTATACCACGGTATGTTGGCATGTCCGCATTGGATGGAAGACTTTGATGCTTTTAGATTAATTAAGAGCGGGAAATAAATGTGGTTCCCGACAACCATCTAAGTTTTTTCCCACGTGAATCATCCGTGACGACGTAATGCACCAAAGACTTCATTAAGAATAGAAAGGTTACTAAACAATTCCCTTGGGTTAGATCTATGGATGAAATTCATAGATTTGAATAACAAGAGGGTTGAGGAAGGTGATAGATGTTGATGCCTCTAGGTTGTGAATGCAAATTTATATCTAAGACTTCAGGGTGGAATAAGAGAAGTATTTTCTCGCTTTACACCCATCGGGGCGTGAACACTCGTCGTGCACAATCTTAATGTTATGCATATCGAGAAGAATGTGTTTGACAATATTTTCAATACAAAGGTTTAACATCTCCAGTGGAAAACTAAGGACACGTGACAAGCTTCAAGAGATGAGTTGAATAAATATTGTCGCCGGCCTCAATTTGCACAAAATCTTGTCACCGCAAGAAATACCTCGATGTGCCATTTGTTCCGAATAAATCACGTATTAGCTGATGTTGGATCGGGTAAAAACCGAGATTTCCGCATGGTTATGTTTAACTGGGAGATGTGTGATGCGGTAAATAATCTTTAAGATTTTTGGCATGAAGAAATCATGATTGTGTCATGTATTCATGCAAAGGTTGTTACCAATTGCTCGGGCTGCACCCAGATTTCTTTACTGCTCAAGCTAACCGACTTCTTCTTCTTCACCGATGAGGAGTTGAGGAACTGGATGAACAAATTCCCCAAGTATCTTATGCAATCTCGAAGATCTTCCCTCCAAGTTTTTTGACTCAATGGAACATCTTCCGCTGCACTTCGCTTAATGGGTTAGGATTGGCCGGTCCACTCCATTATCGCTGGATGTATCCTCCGTAAAGGTAATATTAATTCACTCAACCAATTCTTTCCTATATATATATATATATATACATACATGACTTGTATGACTTAATAATCTTCTTGTAGATACTTGAGGAAAATAAAGCATAAAAATCATGAATAAGGCTCGTGCAGAGGGTTTTATATCAATCATACATATTATGGATTTAGGCTACCAAATTCGCATCATTCTATTTCAAAGAATGAGATCCAACTCTTCCACTTAAGGCGAAAAGCGGAATGAGGTTTATCTCGATGACATTGTGGATGATGATATGTTTGAAATTTCGCTTCTCCGTAAAGCACCTAAGTGCCGAAGGGAAATCCAGATCTAGCGCGTACAATGAATATACCGCAACTCATCTATATGTCCTAATGAATTGTCCAGTTCAACCATTCATAGAGTAAGTAGTTGCTAAAGTCAAATGAGATCTATTTACATGTTAATTTACTATTTCCTCCTCAATGTATCCATTTTCTCTAATTTCATTTCTATTTTTAGTGTATTCACATGTAAAACGTAAATAATTCCGCAAACTCACGACGGTTGGCCAATGCCGTGGACGGAGCAAGAATTTCCATCATGGTTTGAAAAATACGTATGTTTACTAAACATGAAAATCAAGCAAAACAATTGTAATGTTCTCGATACAAATTTATAAATTGTAATCTCAATAATACACCGATTCGACACAGTTCATAATCGTGCAAATAAAATTTCCAATCATTACCTCAACTATAGCACGAGGTCCCCTAAGAGAGGTTAGAACTTACAATGGTTACTATGTGAATGGTTTTAAATTTCACACTGAATCGTATGGGAGTTACCGGCAAATGTATTGGCCACGTGGGGTATGCATTAAAGGATCCGTGGATACAATGAAACCGAATATGACTCTCGCTGGACTCTAGTCGAAGTGATCGAGTTAGAATTGGGCCCTCCCTGCTAAAAGAACTGTTATTCAAATGTGAATGGTCTCGACCCAACACCACAAGCTTCGATATAGTTGTCCATCCTCGATATGGAACTTGTCGATGTGCACGATAAAAAAAAAAAATGATTCAACTAGTATGAACCTTGCCTTAGCAAAGACAAGCATCACAGTTTATTATTGTGAATATCCTGCTCCGACCGTCCTAGAAAGGATTGGAAAGTCGCGGTGCAAAGATCAAAGCTAGGCTTAAACGACATATCCGCATCACCAAGTAATCGATGTCATAGAACCAAAGATTTCAAATGATGAGAATGATTTATAATCGGGCCGGGTGGTGGGGACGAAGACGCTCCACAGATCTTCCGAGATGGATACAAGTGGGGATGTAGATGTTGATGAACATTTAATTGATCATGAGGAAGAAACGAGTGGATGAAGAGGAGTTTGAAAACGATGTTACTACATCCGGCTAGAAGAAACACTTTAACCGCATTTAGATGATTCCGATGAGGAACTGTAGTTAGTGAGTTTTAGCTTATTTCAATCGTTAATCATGTTTGTTTATTTTCTCATTGCCTTAAGTATTTTGCATTTGATGCTACTAATCAATAATGTGTTGTTTATTATTTTTAACAGATATGGCACGTGGACAAGGTAGAGGCATGACGCTGCTGTCGTACTCGCTTTGGTGAGGCAAAGAAGGCCTCGTGTACGCCTGACCCCGGTAGGGTCAGGTGGATGAGACCACGCAGCCAGTACGCGTAGGAGGTTGTGAATGTACTGCCAGCCAGCCAGCATCGCTAGACCGATCCACATCATGGTCTTGAGATTGTGATGGACATCAAGAAAGATGGAGGGAGAGGAGGGAGAGGATGAGATGTCGTGAGAGTCTTCCTCAGCACCCTACGCACGTGACTCTCCTATAGCTCGCCTTGATCCGACAATTGATAACTGCAAGATATGAAACTTAACTAATGATTTATCCATTTCTTAATTTATTTCTTACTTGCTATGAAATTTTGGGTTACAGGATGAAGTTAGAGCCGTCAGGTTCAATTTCTAGGGTTTTGAGGACAATTTTCAGGAAGTCCTTTAAACCTCATTGACATAATTGGAAGTCACTGACAGATAGAGACCAATTGATGATTTGGAGAGAATTTAAGGTATATATTACTACTTAACATTTACATCTTTTTATTTATTCTTTTGTTCATCGATGAAATATGTTTAATTTATAATTGCAGTAAGTTTATAGATGGACACACCCAAGGAGGCTAGCCTCAAAAGGGTGTTCTACAAACATACGCGTTTATAAAGACACCGTACGCAGGTTAAAGATAAATGCTGAAGAAGAAAGAGCAAGATTTGAGGTCCCATCATGTTTTCCAGAGTGGCGAGAAGATGGGAAGATCCTCGAATATAGGAAGAGGTGTGAGAAATAGAGCGGCACCTGTCGTCGTAGAGCGGGCCTGAGAGGGTAGCTGGCATGCTTCACACAACACTCAGGATCTATTTGCGCGTGAGCACGAACGAGCATTGGTATTATTTCTTAATTTATACTTCTTATGTTTATTACTTTGTGAATTGTGTTCAATTATGCCTATTTTTCATTTTAAGGATTTTTTTCAATTGAATAACGATGTATTGTTTGTACCAAAGACACGCAGGTGGCGAAGCCTGCTGGTCTCTCGCTATTCGTATACACGCTAATACCTAAGGGTCAGTGATGATTAGACTTTTGCTTGATAAGAGATCTCAGCAAATAAGTTTCATTTAAAATAAAATTACTTTTTTTTTTTTTGAAGATAAATTAAAATACTTTATTTTACTCATTTTTATCCGTATGTGGACCCTGCAAGGTGGTTTGTGAAATGTCAGGACAGTTGCCATGTTATCGGGACATGTTGTATTTGCAGAGCTCCCCAGACAAAGGAGACTCCCGCCCGATTCGCAAACCCTAGTCTTGGAGAAAGGGAATCAATGAAGTGGTGCCACTGCCACCCGACATCCACGACATCATTCCCGCGAGCTGATTCGTTGTCACTTGACCGGAAACGGTGTCACAAAGAATCTCTCCTACACCATTTGCTAGAAGCCAACCTATGGAAGTAAGACACAATAGAGGGAGGAAATTACCTAGACCACAAGCACATTATGAAAATAGACCTAGGGCCAAACCAATCATATGACGACCCATGTGACATAAACCTAAAGGCTGAAGACCTACCTAATAGAAAAACCCTATGTTCCAAGGTCGCCTTAGGGCCAAATACTAAATATACTTTCATCTCACGATCCACAATTATGGAATAGTGTAATAGATGTAAGGAAATATCCAATAGTAATATATGTCTGGAAAAAATACCCCATGAAACAGACCCTGAAACTATGTACAAATATTTAGAAACCTTTTTAAGAGAAAGTACAAGGGCATTATGGGAATCATACAAGACAAACCCATTAAGAAGAGTCAATACATTTTGTAAAATATATTTACACCACAAACATATGGAATTTGAAGGAAAAAAAAAAAAGAAATATAAACCATATAAGAAATATAATAAAGATATTTCTTAAAAAGATCTTACTAGGAAGAAAACCTTATTTAGATCCCAACAGATGTAAAAATATAATCCAAAGATTTGGTTTCACTTCTCTTTATTTTTCAAGATCAATTAAAATACTTATTTTACATGTTTATTAGACAAGATATGAGGAAATGTTAAATGCACGACTGCCAAAGATTCTACTTGTCGTGATCACAGTTTAATATATGTTTGAATTATTACTGCATTTATTAACACTTGAACCATGTAATATATATAGTTGATTGATATATTTTTCGTGAGTAGCGATATGGGCCTAAGTGGCTATTTTTACTCATTTTTATCCGTACGTGGACCCGTGGTCGGGTGTGGAAATGTCGGGACAGCCACATGTTATTAGACATGTTGTATTCGCAGAGTCTCGCATAAAGGAGACTCGCCCGATTTTCGCAAACCCGAGTCTCGAGAAAGTAATTTCAACGGTTTCACACGTTACCCGATTATCCATGAATATTCTACGAAGTTGACGTCACAATCTGACTGAAACATGTAAAAAATATAATCCAAAGATTTGGTTTATACTTCTCTCTTTATTTTTTTGAAGATAAATTAAAATACTTATTTTACATGTTTATTAGCGAGATATGAGGAAATGTTAGCCGCCGCGACTCGCTTATTCCCGCCTACTTCAGTTCATGTGATGGTACAATGTGTAGTTCTCATTCATCGCCCACCGGCTGATACGAATCGTGATTTGCATGAGGTCGTCACGGGCAAGGAGAAGATGCCCGCTTCATGGCGCTTCTGCTCGTCGACATCATCATTCTACTCGCCTAGACGCACCGTATTATGAAGCTCCATCTTCGTAGGGACCATTTTCGAATTTGTTCTCGACGATGGAGGACTTTCGCAGTGACGCTGATGCGAATGCGACACAAGACATTGCCGACACCGAATGCACATGATCGACTATGAGGATGATGTGGATGACCTTCGCGTTGATCGCTTACAAAGAAGTGTCAAGAAGGGGTGGACCGCAGCTTCAACCTCGATGATCTAATTTCTGATTGTCTTGCAGCTTAATGCCCAGCCTACAACATCTACTCCAAAGATTCCATGTGCCACACTGCAAAGAACCGTGACGGATTAGCGAGTAGACAGCCTCTACCCCAGCACTTCTATATCCTCACCATACCTTATCTGTATACATCTCAAAGATCAACATGATGACACTAGGTCGATTACTGGAGCGTATTACCACTTGTTTTTATGTCTTATACTTGATTTGGGAATTCATGTTTTTATTTTCGATCATTTATTTATATATACGCAGATATATATTAGTTTGCTTGTTTTAAAATATTTTTTACTTTTATATAATATGCATGCAATTATTTACTTCTTTTTTGTTTCTGCATCTTACTATATACAGGAGAGTATGAGTATATATATATATATATATATATATATATATATAGTATATATATATATTTTTAAAAGCAAGATATCAAACTCAAATGGCAAAAAATATTTAAAAATATTTCATCTGAATAAATGCGACAAAGATCAGCATTATTGGTTTGCAGAATGGTTCCAAATGGCTGATAATTACCACCATTTGAGACCATTTACCGACCAATGATATTAAAAATTTTGGTCGATTTGGTTCTAATTTGCCTATGACCATTTGAGACCATTTGTCGACCAATGATATTAAAAAATTTTGGCCGGTTTTGTCGCACTTGGTCGCGTACCACGATCATTTAAGACCATTTACCACCAAAATCTTTCGGCCAGAAATGGTCGGAAAATAGCTCGAAATGGTTTGTTTGCAAATGGCCTGCACTTACTCGACCACTGATTTTGCCTGCAGCCAATTACCGATCGAAAATTAATTAAATTTGTTGGCAATGGCTCTAATGGCTATCACCACTGTGGTCATCGCTTAATCGACCAAAAATTAATTGATAATTCGGGTGATTTTAGTAGTGCCCCGACCGTGAGGTTATGTAGCGCGAAGATACCCCCGCTTCGAATCAAGCATTCTATTTCCACCGAAATGTGATGCAACGGCCCTGCTCGATGCCCGTGGTCCATATGGAACTCACAGTATCTGGTGTTATCTCTTTTGGTTGGGTTCGACCTCATTCGATGGCCATCTCGAATTTTCTCATGTTGTACCTCGCAAGAAAACCCGTGATACTATGGTCGCCAAGGTGAACTCCGAGGTGAATACTATCGCAGCAGCCGAAATGAGGTGGGTCCCGTGCTGCCCTGACGCTCCTCACCTCGGGATAGTTCTCTTATCCCTCTTGGGGATCTCTGCCTCACCCCAGATCCCTGCTTGCCGCTCCCAAGCTCCTTGTGGGTCAAGAGCTTCCTCTGGATACAGGGCTTCTTCGCCGTTAATGCACTCTCCGTTTAGCGAGCACTCAACCATGCTCGTCGAGGATTCTTCGAGATGGAAAACATTAAAGTCTTTGGGATCAGATTCCAGCCTTGAAGCACAACAAAGTGGTGATGGGCACTTCTCGGCCTCGAACATCTACCTTTAATGACTTCTACTGAACCTCCTCGATATAAGACCCAGAGTTTTCGGCCTGCTTATGGAGGCAAGTGATAATCGATCTCGTATGCCTCAGATCCCACTGGGAAGTGGGAGATTTAATGCGATGGAGAGCCTTCTAAATGAAGAGATCGATGATGGTGGGAGCCCGCAAACCAAGCCACGTCGGGCCTTTGAAGGTGATAGCGAAGGCTCGGTGATCGACAGGGTCTCGAGCATTCATGCAAAACACCGGTTTCATGGCATTAAGATGGTCAACTTATCCTTTGTTCCATCGAACGCCTTATTTGGCGTGATCCCCGGACCTCACGTAGCGTAAATGTAGCACTCGCCGTGAACTGGGACTCGGGCCACGCGACCGTGGTGTCCATGTAATGGCGAGCCGCCTTATAACTTCCTTCGCGGCCGAGCTCCTCGTTGATGCCTCAATCTTCCGCTCTACACGCCCCATTCCTCGATGAGGAGTCGCTCATCGCGATGTCTCCATTGCTTCGTCGTGCTCTCTCCTGCAGGTCGCCCCCGGGGCTCCTGCTGATCTCCGTCTATTTCACGCCTCCTGGAGGCCAAGGTGTACGCTCTTCCCGAGGGGTGGCATTATGGCCTTCCGGGCCTCGCTGCACTCTCCCTCGCGTTGCATTTGTCTCGGGTGAGTCGCCTAATTCCCTTTATCGCGTTGGTTGCGAGACTGAGTGCTCCATCCTGCATCAGTTATCGCGGTATAGTTCTCAGCAATGAAGATACCCGCATTCATCGTCGTCGTCTTGCATTCTAGGATTGAACTGGCCCTACTGTATTCCGAAGTCATACCATCACTGATTAAGAGATCGCCTTTATTTGCATGAACTGCTGTTCCACAGACGGTACAAATCGATGATGCTTCAACCTTAACTCGGGTCGATGCTGATTGAATTTCGGGCTCCGGCCCACCGACTCGGATGTCGAGCGGGCTAGAGCGCTTGAATCAGCCGGCCGATCCACTAACTTCCGGATGCTCCGGCACCCCACAAAACAAAAAAGCGATCACGGCCTACCTATCTCCGATGCCCAAGTCGCCTTTCCAAAGTGGAAGGAGATTAACTCCGCCTTAGGAACAGTTTTCGCTGTGAGTTTATACCTTTCAATCGATGGGGTGGCTTGGCATTTATGGGCGACTTTCCTAAATTGTGATGGTGATACGTACTTTTATCGGATGGGGGATTTTATTTCCTATCGCCGGTCGATTATCAAGGGATAATTAGAGTGCAAAGTATTGAGAATTATTCTACTTCCCTTATCGGGTGGAGATTCATCCGATTTATAGGATATGGGCTCTGGGCTCTTCGCGCACGGCCCCCTCGAGTGGGATGAACCGGGCCCCGTCTCGTCCACGCCGTGGGCCCGGCCGCCTTACCGGGCCTCCGCGATTAGTCTTCTTTAATCCTACTTTCCCTCGACTGGGGTGGGCCCGCACGCCTACTTTTTAAAACCCACCGTAAATCATCATGGGTATCAAGCACAGATACTTAACTTTGTTCTTTATCAACTTTATCGCTTAGGTATACCTTAACTCTTCTCTTCATTGGACTACTTCTTGATTATTTTAGTTCTTATTATTCATTGATCAATTAGTTAATTGTCATGCTTATTGAACTTGATTAGTATAATCTGATATTAAGGGCTTAAATAATTTTTAATTTTTTATTGTACCTTCTGATAGAAATCTTTACCTTCTTAAATTTAACCTAAACTTGATTTTTCTCCAACTTGATTTTCCTTATAAATTTAGTTTTTATTTTGTTTTTCCTTTTAAAAAATAAAACAAAATAAAAAGTGAGAAAAAAAAAGTTTTTCAACTGGTGATCCGACAAATTAACTTATATTTTGATAAGAAAAGAATCTAAACATATGATCATATGACGGTTTTCAATACAACAATAAGTTACATTATTTTGGGGAATTTAAGAAATAAAATTAAATAATATGACAAAATATTTCTCGCTTAAGCACAACGATATGAAATGACAAGATAATTTTTTACCATATTAACTTATCACCCATTTTGTCGTAATCATATAAAATTTTATTATAATATAAACTTATCTATAATAAATGGGACTTTGGGTGCATATGCATCCTTCCATCGAACAAAGTATCACTAAGCTTCCCTCAAACTAGGATTTTCGCTTCATCGCTTTTGGACACACGCCATTTGAAACACCACTACTAGAGCTCATCATTAATTATTTTGTTTGGCATCCACTACATGGTTAAATTGAACCTGCCTTTGATATCGCTATTGTGAATCCTATTCCCAGCCATGGACTTGCAGTATACCCAATGTAAAAGCATTACCTACAAAAAACACTTGAACTCCTAGACCCTTAACTTTAGCCGTGAAATGAAAGACTATTTATTAGGAAGAATAAGAAAATTTCTAATTCATATTTCCATGATGTTAATCGCCGACTACAGTGGAAAAAAAAATCTAAGAGCATGTTTGAATACAATTTTGTATAATCTTCACAAACAAATAATGAATCATTTTACCGCCTATATAGTTTATCGTCAAGGTTAGCTTCGCCATTCACATCACTGCTAGATATCACTACCAAAAGTAATTTTTCAAATCTTGAAAGTGTGGGAGAATTTCTAAGGATGTGTAGTTATACATCTAATAAAAAGTCATTAAAAGGATTTAAAAGTTGCAATTGAATACACCGTAATTTTTATAAACTTTTTTAAAATCTTAAAAAGTCATTATTGAATACTTCATGACTTTTATAGAGTTTTTAAAAGTTGTAATCCAATACCCCTTGATTTACTAATTCCCTTTAAGTCATTAATTTTCATAATCCAATACATTCCCTTAGTCATTATAACAAATAATAGTTATTCTCTTTAAATAAAATAAAATTTATAATCTTTTCAATTAAAAATTGAATATTTAGTCATAATTTCCAACATATATATTTTGTTGGAAAAATGGGTTTGAGCACAATAATAGCTATCTGAGCTGTAATTGTATTGGTCCCACAAAGCTGGTGGGTCCACATGGGAATATGTTCTCCATGAGGAGATGAATATTATATATTGAGTTGCTCAAAACCATTAAGGAGTGAATTAGAAATTGCTCCAAACATCACCCCTGAAAATGGTAACTAAAGGTTTGCTTAGGAAAGCTCTCGGGTGTCCCAGCTACCCGATGGGAACAAGACTTTTAAAGGGCATAAATACACCCACCTCAGAAGCTAGGTTTCGGCCCCAAGGGGCACCCCGCTTTGTGGAAGGACGACCCAATTTCATGCTCGTTCACCACACGCAGCCGCGCCCGAGCCGAGCCTCTCTGCCCGAAGTTCGAAGCCAGGTTAAACTCACTCGCATCAAAACGCCGCCTGACCGCTCACGAACGCATTACTCCACCCTTCCAAGCTTCACAGCGGATCGTCACGAACAGTATATACTCTTCCCAAGCTTCATGATCATACCGAATAAATATGAGTATGTCACGCCGATTCCCTTGGCCCGAATTCGACCGAGGATTCGAATCGAAGTTTCGACGCGGATCGAATCGGGACTTTACCGATTTTTTTTTAAAGTCGATCTCAGACTCAGGTATGGCCCATATCTTGTAACATAATCAAAGTTTTATATACAAATCAAAAGAACTACTAACGAGTGGTGTCCATCAAATTCGTGACACATATAACTCGGAAGTCCCACTTACTTATACATATACAAACAACTTTACATTCCAATTACATATCTCAAGGACCTACGCCCAGTGAACCCTTCTTGCAGTGTGTTGAAAAGCCGGCTTTATGCGGGAAGTCTTCAAATGTCTTCTCTGACTACCTACATGGATTAAAATCGTGCTAAACTGCGGCAGTAGGAAACATATCTTATAACTTATCTTGTCGCATGCATTTAGAGCTGAATCATGATAAACATATTCACAGAAAGCGATTAAAAATCTTCATGAATTCATATAATCCAAATGCATAACGAGTCGGATCATATTGAACAAACTTAGACATATACCATGTAAGTCATCCCATTGATCTCTTTTACATGTATCATGACTTTCGAGGTTTTCGGTCGTTTTTATTCATATCATTGACATAATTAAATGCTTGTACCTTGTGACTTTTAACGAGAATTCTTACATCTCCCCATGGGAATTATATCATTCTTATCATGAACTTATACTTACTCAGATCTTACACTTTGGCAGACTTATTCTTATTCGGAACTTATACTTATAACATTACGATCTTATGCTTGCCTCGGATCTCACGTAGGAGTTACGGAGCTTATGCTTATACAGGAGGTACTTATGCACGTGCGGGTACTTATATCTATCTCAGACTTCCGTGGGAAGTTCTGAACATGCTTATACCATGGGGCTTATGCTTATACTACGGGTTTACACTTGATCGGAGGGGTACCGTGGGTACTCTGAGAGATATTACGGAGCGATATGCGGTATTGGGGCTTATCCTTATACGGAAGTACCCGTAAGTACTACAAAACTTATACTGGTACTTCGTATCTTATACTTGTACTACGAAGTATATCCTGGTCTTACAGAACTTATACTTGTGTTGCGGAGCTTATTCTTGTCTTTCGGATCTTGTACGTGTATTACAGAACTGGTTCTTGTATTTCAGATCTTAGTCATGTGCGAAGGTACCCGTAAGTACGATAAGTCGGAACAAATCAGACTTATACGGTCATGGGAGGTGTGGACATTGGTCCATCGCAGTGCAGTCATAACGGATACATATGCTTGGTTTCACGGATACGAAGTACTGGTGGGTGCTACGAACTTATACTTATTTCTTGTGCGAGTACCCTTGAGGGTACTCTTGGACTTATACTTGTTTCAGATGCGGGTGCGTAGATCTTCTTCGGACTTATACTTATTCGGATCTCCATTAGGGTGCAGAGTTTCTTCTTATTCGGAACATACTTTATAACGAGGCTTATGTTCATTCGGGACTCCGGAATTACAAAGCTTGATACTCGTCGGGACTTATCTTTTATAACGGACTTATGTTCGTTCGGGACTCAGTAGGAATTCTGAGAGACATTAGTATAAAAGTACCCATGGGTACTACCTGATTCCTTATGTGGGAACGCCCATAGATGCGGCGGACTTATACTTATTTTTACTAGTGCGGGAGTACGTAGGTACTATGGTTAATCGGATACATAGGTACCTAGGTACTACGAGGAACTTGATGAAATACGAGAGTACGTGGAGTCTTACCAAAACTAATCGGATGTTGGGAGTACCCGTGGGGTACTACAAAACTTAAGCGAGAGATAGGACTTAATCGGACGGAACTTAATCGGGAGACGGAACTTATTCGGATCTGGGAGTACCCGTGGAATTTACTCTGATAAATCGAAGACGGGAGTACCGTAGATGCTACAAAACTTATTCGGATGCGGGAGTACCCATAGGTACTACCAGAACTATTCGAATGCAAAAGGTACCCGTAGGTACTCTGAGAACTTATTCGGATCACGGTACGTAGGTACTACAAAGCGAATCTGAGAGGAATGCATTAGGATCTTTACTCTTATTCTTTATTCGAGGTCTTATCATATAAATGTTTGACTTCCTAGACCCGATGTCTACGAATGAGTAGGACCGCGACACAATAAGTACGGAGAGATGCTATCTGATCTGTGGAGTGTTGTAGCACTAATCGGGACGGGAGTGTGTGGCATAACGGGACAGGAGTGCGTGTATCACTGTCGGGAGTGCCGAGTACTAATCGAGAGTGCCAGGGCACTGTCCCGGAATCTTAGAAGTACTAATCGGGAGTGTCGGAGCACTAATCAGAATGCCAGAAGTACCCCCAATCAGGTGCGGAGCACTAATCAAGTGCAATTACTAATTAGGGCCAAATCTTTGTGTCATTTAATAACTGGTCTTAGGCAGTTTTATAATTATATGAGTTCAGTAACTTACTATCTTATAATAGGGACATTCTTAGCTTCATTGTGTGTTCATGACATATTATATCATGGTCACGTTTCATTTCGTTTTTCATATTCCATATCATATTTATGTTTCATGAACACAACTATGCACTTTGCATTTCCTATATTTTTCATGTTACTATTACATATGGCATTTCATATACTTGTACAGTATAATGCCTATGTATTCACACATCATTCATGTATTATAGTCCCTCTATGAATCTATTTAACGTAGAAATTGAAATCATTCCAATCGGATCATCCAAACTCAAATGCCACTTGAATCACTCAAATCGGATAAGAAATGAGCAAGTTATGGCTAAAATCTGGCCCAATTCGAGAAGCAGGCTTAATAGCAGGTGTGCGGGTGCAGGTCAAACGTGTCTTGTTACACGTTGGCCAAAAATGACCAGAACCCAAAGTGTACTGGTACAGGCTCAAGGTGTACGGTGCACTTCACCTATGCCCGAATGTGTATTTTCTCATTTAAATGCAACTTTCGTATTAGATCAATCTGGCCCATCCTTAAGTAAACTAACATGGAATCCCTCACATAACTCCATAAACACTTTTAATTTGTAAAAGAATCCTAGGAATCATACCAAAATTCACCCAATTCTACAAATCCTTGGAATTGTGAAGGATTCATATCGCTCATTATCAACTAGGGCTTTTCAGCGAGCTTCCATAAATCTAGAGTTAGAATGTTTACATAAAACTTAGAGATGGGAATCAAATTAATGTTCAATGAAACCTAGCAATCCATACTCAAGAAATTCTTGTACCAAAATCATGCTAAATTCCATAATTTCCATACCTTAGTTTGGCTTTGCTTGAACTTCTCTTCTTCCTCTTCCTCTTCTTCTCTCCTTTTTCTCTTCTCTCCCGTTTTTCTCTCTTTTGGAGACCAGAATATAAGATATTTTGATCCCCACCTTAAAGATATGTTTGGCTTAGAGACAAAAAACCCATTTTGGTTTAAGTTTTTCTTTAATTGCCTTTAAGTCCTTAGACTTCTTCCTTTTTACAAAGTAACTTGTACCATATTCTAATTTTAACCTAATCTTTTCCTCTTTTATGACTTTCATATCCTTTTTTCCAAATTACAAGTTGTATGTATCTTGTAAACTTTCAGGTTTCTCAATTTCCATGTTTAGCATTTAAATCGCCAAACATTCAATTATGCTTACAAAATACCTAAACGAGTCAAAGAAAACTACTGAGGTATATTTCGAGTGTTCTGAATGAGATCTATATAAAGGCCACACCTTGACTCATTTGACATAAATATTTACATACATTCATTCATTTCATACGAGAGAGACCGAGTTCTACACACAATTCGGGTTCGACAGCCAACACAGGAAGTGCTTTCTTCTGTTGGAAGATCATTTCATCTGGGAGACAAATTGCAAAAAGACTTCGAAGCGCTGCGAGCAATAATTGTCTTAAGGAGATTGTGTCAACACAAGACTTGATCTGCAAATAGGTTCTGACTTTTCTGGTTTTTTCCTGCAAACTTGTTAATTGTTCATCTGCTACTTCATTTGTTATATTTTACAATGCTGAGTTTCTAACAATCTTAAGACTATTAGTTTTGTGTTTGTTTTTGTTTTAAGTTTACATGAGCACTTTAAAAGCAGGTATTTTCTCTTGCCTTTATTAAATTTTTTTTTTTTGCTACTCTTGTAAATTAGCGCATTTTTTTGTTTATGAAACGTTCGGTACGTGTCTGGCTGCAGTTTTTTACGCACCACATTTTTTGTTTCCAAACACGCTCTGTTTATGTTAATTTTTTTGTTATCCCATTACATTTTATTTACTTGATGTGTTACGGAATCTTATGGTAATTTTTTTTTAGTTAGATCCAGTTACGAAATCTGAGCTTTAAGTATCTTGTCTTGATTAATATAGAATTGTTGCCTTTAGTTTGTGCTGCCTTTGGTTTCGCATTTCATTTATATATTTGAACTACAATTACATAAAATGAAAATTTGTATTTTCTTGCCTTTATGTTTTTTGTTCTTACATATAGACAACACCTTTTACCATATTTGTATATATATAAGTTGATATATCAGTTTATATATAAGTTTTACTTAACGAGAGTCGGTTATGATATCGGTTTTCTTATCAATTTTAATGTTTTATTGATCATTTATGAAAGCGAATCTGTTTGGTTGTAATATATTTTTATTTGTTTTGCTCGTAATTTGGCTAAATTTTTTTGATGCGTATTACGCAAAGAAACATTTATTTGTGCTCGGAATTTGGCTAAGTCACATTGTTAATTTTTTTTTAGATCGCATTTTACGTGAGCGGCCTGACCACCTTTATTCAAAGCGGTTTTATTTAACATTTGGCTAGGTCATTTGTTAATTTAATATACTGGATTCGGAAGCGGTCAATTCGAGTAGAATGACTACGATTCTACCCCCTCTTGTGGTGCCTCATCACTTTGTCTGGCGCCAATGACTATGAGTCATGGAGAGAAGCGAGGAAAAGTTCAATGGGCTGAATTGAGTGTGACAAAAGATGCTGTTACTGCACGACCACCACCTTGAATTTGGCCCGTTTCCTTGAGGATGCTCCGCATTGAAGGAAGATGGCTTGACAGGCAAGTGGTTGCCGTGTGGAAACTTATGGAAACTTATCTTGATTTCTTGTCATCATAACTACCTCTGAATGGCTGGACAACACACTATATAATGTGTATTCTTGTAATCACTATGAGAAGGCTGCAGGAATCCTTGAATGAGAAATCTGAAGACCGAGGATGTAGGGCTCAAGAAGTTTGTAGTGGGAAAATTCCTATACTACAAGATGCTTGATTCCAAGACAGTGATCAGCCAAGTTCAAGATCTACAAGTGATTCTGCATGACATACATGCAGAAGGGATGTCTCTTAGTGAATCCTTCCAAGTGGCTGCAATTATTGAAAAGAATTACTTTTATTATGGAAGAATACAAGAATTACCTAAAACATAAGGCGGAAGGAAATGAGACTTGAAGACTTGATAGTGAGTGAGGAGACAACCGTGCATGCGAGAAGAGAGAGCGACAAGGGCTTCATGGAATCCAAGGCCAATGTTGTTACATGGAACGAGGCGGACCTCATAATCCTGAGAAGGAGAAGCCTGATACAACGGTCCCGAGCAAGGAGTCCTACGAAGAAGTTCCAAGGTAAGTGCTATGTGTGCAACAAGAAGGGCCTTTGTGCTAGGGTATCGTGATCGCAGGAACAAAGGGAATCAGAAGAAGAAAGCATCCCTCAAGCCAATGTGACTGAAGTAGACAATGCCGCAGACATGAACCTCTCAGCCGTAGTCTCAGAGGTGAACTTCATTGAAGCAATCTTGAGATGGTGAGGTGGACACGAGGGGCTACTCATGCATGTTTTACTTTCAGACAAGAAGATGTTCTCTTCATATCAAACCATAGATAATGGAGAACAACTCTTTATGGGCAACTCCTCATCTTCCAAGGTTGAAGGCCAAGGGAAGGTAGTATTGAAGATGACATCCAGAGCGAAGGAACTTACTCTGATGATGTGTTGCGTAACGAAATTCGAGAAAGAATCTAGTGTGCGGATCATTGTTGGTAGAAAACTAGGATTGGTGTTTGTCTCGAACGACTTCATCCTCACCAAAAAATGGGATGTATGTGGGAAGGGGGTACATGAGCAATGGGCTCTTCAAAATGAATGTAATGAATGTACCTCTGATAGAATATCAATAAAAATAGCCGTCTTACGCATATGCTTGAATATTCAAATGTGTGTAGCATGGTAGACTAGGACATGTTAATTATGATACATTGCACGAATTAATTAATATGGAATGTTTGCCTAATTTAAAATAGATCAAATCATAAATGTGAGATTTTAGTAGAAATCTACAAACTTACAAGAACTTCTTTCCGATCAATTGAAAAGTAGTGAACTTCTAGAATTAATACATTCGAGATATCATGTCGGGAATTTATTCAAGCGAGTGGTAAGAAATATTTTCTTACATTAATTGATGATTGCACAAGATCTTGTATGTTTACTTATTGAGAAGTAAAGATGGTATTCAAATGTTTCAACATTTCAAGAATGAGGTGGAGAACCAGCGATAGAAAAAATCAAGGTATTCTGGGGAAGTGATAGAATTGGTGATATAAGAGAAGCACCTTTTTGATGATTTTGTTCATGACATGGTATTATACATAAGCGGCGCACCCTATTCACCTCGACCAAAATAGGTTCTTGAAGGAAGAAACAGAACCTTAAAAGAAATGATGAATGCATTACTATTAAGTTCACAGACTACATAAACGTGGGCTGTTGCAAAACGATTATAATTCCTCGACATTACAGAAAACGAGTCCTCTGAGGTTGTGAAAGATTGAAGTTTTCTTCAAATATAAAAATTAATGGGATGTACATTGATAATTATACATAAAGTTAAGTAGGACAGCGATTGATTGTGTTTTTCATTAGTTGTACTTTTAATATTGGTGCTCATGATTCCGTTCAACAATCAAATTGTGATATCATATAAAGCATATCATCAGATCAGATGCATCATTCTTTTGAAATGTATTTCTTACGATCACCAGAATTAGACTGTGGACTCATGATCTTTGATAGAAGTTGACAGGTAACAGATGATGTGGTGAACTTTGGGCCGACAGCGACAAAAGAACTAGAAACGTCAAAATCTTTTGGTCGAGATTTTCTAACGTATCTTTTAGAAGATGAGCCTCAAAGCTTTATGGAAGCTATGTCGAGCCTTGAAGCTCCATATTAGAAAGAAATTTATAAGCAACGAGAAGTAGAATCCATCTTGCTAAATCATCGTAGAATTCTAGTGGATCTTCCACCGAGGTTGAAACCTCTAGGATATAAATGGATATTCAAAGAAGAAAATGAAACGGATGGATCTGTGAGTAACTATAAAGAAGCCGGACACTGGTTATCCAAGGTTACAAGCGGAAACTTGGAGTTTATTTTGATACCTATTCTCCAGTGACAAGAATATCATCCATTCAAATGGTGGCTATTTATTGGATGTAGGAAATCTTGAGATCATCAAATGGATGTAAAACTGACTTTACTTAAATGATGACTTGGATGAAGAAATCTACATGGAACAACCGAAGGGTTTCTTGTTCAGGTCGAGAAAAAGAAAGTTTGTTTGCTTGTTAAATCCTTTATAGTTAAAGCAAGCACGATGCGATGGCATGAGAAATTTGAGCGTATGATGACAAATGCATTCAAAATCAACGAGTGTGACAAGATGTATATGTCAGAACACGAACATGGATTTTTTCATTATTTGTATCTATGTTGATGATATACTCATCATGATGCAATAATGAAGTCATTAAAACTACCAAGGAAATGTTGACAATAAGTTTTGACGCAGAAAGACTTAGGTGTTGTTGATGTTATGCTTGGGATAAAGATCTCCAAAACATCGGATGGACTAATATTATCTCAATCACATTACATTGAGAAAATTCTCGAGAAATTCAAACAAAATGATAGCGATCGATGAGAACACACAGTAGTTGTAAATCTACATCTATCGAAAATAATGGCAAAAACCTTTCCACGAGCAAGAATATGCACAAGCAATTGGCGGCGATGTATGTCATGAGCTGTGCCCGTCCGGACGCAAAGCACGTCGAGTAAATTGGTAGATCTACTGAAGTAATCGAGGTCGGATCATTTGGAAGGCAATAGTTAGGATTTTGAGGTATTTGAAATACACTCAAAACATAAGTTACACTACTCAAAATATCAGCTTGAGTACTTGAAGGATATTGTGATGCGAATTGGATATCCGACACCAAAGACTCGAAGTCCACAAGTGGCTATCTATTTACACTTGGTGGTGGAGCGGTGTCTTGGAAATCTTCTAAGCAAACGTGCATTGCTAGATCCACGATGGAATCTGAGTTTATTGCATTGGATAAAGCTGGTGAAGAAGCCCGGGGTAAGCCCCGTCGTTTCTTAGAAAGATATTCGATATGGCACCTCAGGCTCGCTTATCTCGTATTCATCGCGATAGTCATCAGCAATCGGGAAGATAGAGTCAGTATATATAACGGTAGTCTCGACATATTCACAAAGACATAATACCGTAGAAGACAACTTCTCTAATGGTATTATGAATTAATGAATACATATAATAAAAGAGAACATTATATCCGTTAAACCAAAGGTTCAATTGCAGAGCAAGTAAGTAAATCATCGAGGGAAATGGGTCGAAGCCTATGCACTGCAAAGAGTCGCCATCGCAGCAAACCCAACCTAGCCTAATCTGGAGATCCAAGACGCAGCGTTCAAAGGACAACCGACTATGTGACTGAATGAAGACTACTACTGAGAAAATCTCCTACCATTCCTATAACTAGAATAGTGATGCTTATAACGTTGAATGTGGTAAGCCACTTTAATGATTCTTATATCTGTTAAAGACAAGTGGGTATAGAAGAATACCTTCCATAAGAAGTCCCCAGTGTGAGTGAGAACTGTAGCCTGCTTCATGAGAATGATAAAGGCTACATCAGAGCACTCATGAAACTGTATTGTTCAGTAATAAAATGAACACAACCGTGAGAAACCCAACTGTCGTGAAAGATTCGCAATGTAATGTTATCAATTTCAAGCTTACATAAATATCAATGCGCTTCAAGACATCATGTCACCGACCAACAAGAACTCCCCAAGGTATTTCCACTGGCGAAGTCTAAGGTCGTGTTACCTTCCCTATGTTAAAATTTCCAACCTAACTCTCTCTCTAGCCACAAGACATTCGTATTAATCTCACTCAATTTCATTCACGTGGGGGATTGCTGGGCAAAACTGTCAAGCACAATAATTTACTATCTTGAACTAAAATTACATCAGTCCCACAAAGCTTGTGGGTCCACATGGGAACGTGTTTCCATGAGGAGATGAATATTATATAGCTGAGTCAGTTTAAACCATTAAGAATGACCAAATTGCCTCCAAACATCACCCCTCAAAAACGGTAACTAAAGGTTTAAGTTTGAAAGCTGTGTCCTACATCGATTGGAACAAGACTTTTAAGTATGAACACACCCACCTTGTGGCTGTCTCGGGGCCCTGGGCGCACCCATTGCGGGAAGGGGGAGGACCTAGCTCATGCTTGGTTCACCACACTTTCGCGCCGCGCCTCGCCTCTCAGACCAACTCGAGCCGCTCGCTGCGCCCGAGCGCGAACTCACCTCGGTATCAAAACGCTCGCTGACCGTCAACGCACACGCACTTCCAAGCTTCACGAACATTCACGAATGCATACGGTCCCAAGCCTTCATGATTGCAAATCGGTCAGTCATGAGCAAAGTCTATAAAGGCCACACTTTGACCTATTTGATGAAAACATTACTGCATTCATTCATTTCCCCATAATGGCAGAGAGGTAATCGCCCACACACACCGGAAGCCTGACAAACACGATATGCTTTCTTCACTGAGCGATCATTTCATCTGTGAGACAACTGCAAAGACTCAAGCACCACCGCGAGAAACAATAATTGCCTTAGCGAGATCATGGGCCCAACACAAAGTACTCGACCGCAAAACGTGTTCGACTTTTCTTGTTTTTCCCCGCAAACGCAGCACTGCTCATCCGCGCCTGATTTGTTATATTTCATGCTTTAGCTTCCAACATATTATTATTAAAATTTATTTGATATACTGGGGATGTCAATTAGAATTCTACAGAAAAATAAAACCGGTAAAGGATAGGACAAGCGCAATGGGGAACTAGGATTTCATGGATCTATTGTTTATCAAAAGACAAAACTAAACTTTTGAAACTCCTTATGCTGGTCAAAATACATCATCTTAATAAGTAAGGCAAAACAAAATCCCAATCATACTCTTTGTCAAAAGATCATTCTACTTTCATGCGTAGCTGGCTCTGACCGAGCACTCTGCACATTATTTACAGATGTAATTCTGATGTTTCAGTCAACAAGCTCCCCAAGCTTCACCTGATCATTGCCATCTGCTGGTCCGTTTACGACAAGAGATGACACCACGGATGAAGACCTATTTAAGTTCCTGCTCCTTGGTTAACCCACTCGGGGTTTAATATGTCACCGGAAGCACTGGCAACTGGAAACTCTATGAGACAATATCTACCTGCTGTCAGTAATACAATCAGACCTGGAATCCATTCAGTTTGCAATATTCATAGTAAGAAGAGAAAGGTTTGGGCTAGCTGTGGAGTCCAAAATCACACAGCGGGAGAGTGGTGGTGCCGCTCCTCAAAATTGAGCGCAAACTCCTTCAAGAGCTGGATCTCATCCTTAAACAAGAGGAGCTGCTCTGGTTCCAAAAATCCGGGAAGAATGGATTACTACAGGAGACAGGAACACCACATTTTATCATACCTCCACCCTGGTCCGCAGCAGTTAAGATCCACTTACAAAATGATATGGGTGAATGATCCAGATCCATTGTGCCAGAATAAGACACAGTCATTTTATCGGAATTATTTCGGGCAGAGGATTGTTCCTTATTCTATATACTCAAATACCTGCCTATCGTTTCAACAATCAGTCTCGTTAACCCTACCATTCTCAAGGGAGGAAATTAAGCGGGCATTATTTAATATGGCCCCTTCTCAAAGCTACAGGTGTGATGGTTTTCAGAGTTGACTTTTATCAACACTCTTGGGAGATTATTGATCTTCTGTTTGTCAGTTTGTTCGAGAGTTTAGATCAGACCTCAGCAAACAAACACAAGATCTCTGTTTTAATTCTAAGAAATATGACGGGAGTATGCTTCACTTTCGCCCTATTATTTTGTACATCCAACAAATTATCACCAAAGTCCCTCCAATAGACTGAAATGCATTATGAATAGTGCAGATTGGACTGTGCCAGAATAGCTTTGTTACTGGTCGTCAGACGTGGACATCATAATATATTTCAAGAGAAAGGCACCCATGTAGGAAGTTAATAGAAAGGATGGATGTCACAAGGTACACATGGAAAGGCTTATGCTCGCCTTTCTTGGGGATTTCATTCAAGACACTCTTATCGTGCAGGTTTTCTCATCTTGGGTCCAACATGTACTGTGTACAGACAATTCATATGTGGCAATCAGTGGAATAAACTCTAACTGGTTTTTACGCCATCCAGGGTATAAGGCAGGGCGATGCCATTCATACTTGTTTGTATTGTAGTGTAGAAAGGTTAGGCACTTAATCCAATATAATCGGTGGACTCGGGCAGGAAGCCTATTAAGATCGCGAATACTGGTCCCTGGCTGTCCCATTTATTTTTTGCTGAAAATTTGGTGTTATTTGCAGAAGCTCATGAACAGCTACATGCCGTTGTATGGACTGCCTAATGTTTTTGCCAGGCCTTTATTAGAAAGTGAGCCTAAAAGTCCAGTCCGTATTTTTCAAAAAATGTGGACCCTATAATATGAAGCACCTATCCAGAATCTCACATTCCTGTCTCAACTAATTTGGGCTTGGTGCCTATGTCCCATCTATCCATGCAGGGTCAACAGGAATACATTCCAAACACATTCTGATAAGGTTAGATCGAGGTCAGACACCGAATACTGGCTCAAAGTCATACGACGATCGCCGACTGGATTTTGCACCGGCACGTAATGGCCATACAAGATCGCCACAGATCTACTGACAAAAGAAAATAAAATTATTAATATTTAAAATCACAAATATTATATAAAATTATTGTAAAATATATATATAGGTTATGAAGCTTTAAAATTTAATAAAACAAATTATATTTAAAATTATTTAAATATTTAATGAAGCATTTAGCAAAGATATGTATGCTAATGTTAACAAAAAAATGTTATTTATATCAAATATATAACAAAATGTCACCCGTCATAACAATCACTACATGCCAACGCCGAGGTGTTCAAAATCATCATCATTACTCCACGACGCAGCATACAAATCAGATCGATAATTTGCATACGGTAATGCTGTTGAGCACTGTCATCACCACGCGCGGCTGGTATTTATCACACGATCCATAATGTAAGTATACTGGAGGATGTCGCTCAACAACATGCCGACAGATCCAAAACCCCATAAAGAATGCCACCGCTTATCAGAAGATTGCCCGTCCATAGAACCACTAGCTCTTGTTCCAAAGGGTCATCATCAAAATCATACCCATCGAAAAAGCATCGAAGAATTATCACTACTTCCAGTGCGATGTGATCTACCCTCTCCCCCAAACAGTACCGATCCAGCTACATCGCTCTACCAATCAAGTTACACCAATCTATAATCGCGCCCACCGAATAGTCATCATCACTGCGAATGTGAATGTACCCTTCGTTGGTTGTTCCATATGCCCTTACTTCATATCCACCACTTGATCGTACACAATAATCACTTCTCGCGCCCACTATATACCACGATCAACTTGATCGACATGACCACTCATCAACACACTGCTATTCCACGCCACCACCGCTCCCATTGTCCCTGTCTCCACTGCCTTCACTATCTTCACCGCCACCTCACAATGTTACATTCCCCATTACTTATCACACCTCATCACTACTAGTATTTTGAAACAATATTTATGTTCTTACCTTTACATGGTAGAAGAACCAATTTCCTTCGTTAACACCGTCACGCCTCACTTACCTTGTTACTTATGCCACCATCATCAAGACGAAGTCGCTTCCTACCTTCTCTAGTGAAGGTCTGGACCAACCAATCCAAATTATCGACGATAAAATAAATCTTCCCTCGTATCCACTATCTAATATATCATCATTAAAAATATGATCAGCTTCAATTTGGACACAAATCTTCATCGTCTGCTCGCATCAAATTCTTAACTCGAAGTCGACATTGTACTTATATTAAACTAACTTATTAACTCATCATAAACGACAGTAATCCTCAGGTAATCCATTAATCATGTGTCTTAATTTCACAACCGCATGAAGAATTACATAAGTTTTACTTAGAACTTTGATGTGAATCTTTGAAGATGTATCTCACACCATAATTGTTCCACCATTCACTATTATTAAAAAAAACTATTAGTACAAATGTATTTAATAGAAAATGATGACAATTTTTATTTAAAAATAAAATAAATAAAATATAAATAGCACTGAAGAGAGTGATTGCCTTTCCACATACCTAAATTTCCTTCTACTAACAACACTTTCACCATATCAATGTTCTTTCACTATTAATGCACATTTGTAAATACAAAATATATTATAAAATAATACAAAGTTATTATAATTCGCTCATTATTACTGTTTCCATCCAAATTTGGCTCCAATCTCGACAACCTTTACCCGTAGTTTAACTTCCGGGACAGAATTGTTTAAATATTGAATATTGATTTAAAAACAAGTTTACGTAAGTAAAAAAATGGTTTAGTTTATAATACTTGCCTTTAAACAAGATAACAACTGATAAGAATTCTTTTGTAATACCCGTAGCCGCAACAAGTTCAAGTAATTTATTTGTCTGCCCGCCGCCAATGATTTCCTAATACTCTTTCCCACGCCACCTGATGCCTTATACTCGCTTTAGCTCTATCCATTGCTTCATAAATGATTGACAATGTGGGCTTTTATCTTGATCAACCAATTTCAAACTGGACCAAAGGTTCCATGATGACTGACTTTTGGCTCTTCCAAACCCATCGCAAGGTCAGATACCTTATCTCTAAAACTTTTCTCAAGCCCGATCTTTGTCAATTCACGCCTACCATTTGTCAGGCACATCATCTTCAAATCGCCCCTCATAACGAGGCGACTCAAGCTAAATAAATTAAGAAAACGCAAGTTATTCAGTGGGCGCAAGAGACTCTATCCGTAATACTTCTATCAATTAATCATTTTCGGTGCCATTATAAATAAAGCTTACCATCTGCTGATTCAAAGTCTCCTTAATATGCTTCATGTTTGGCCATCTTCAAGTACAAATCAATACAATGCCGCACAAGGAGACGTAACAAATGCTTGCGCTTCATCAACAACATACCACCGCCAAACTCGCTTCATTATCCGCGACATTGCATAACGCTCTCCCAACCTCCTCACAATCTATCAGAAGTAAGGGAAAAGATGTAATCTCGCCTTAGGTATGTTGGTGGTAATAATCAAGAAAGGTATATCATGCTTCTATCCTGATAAACCATGAGTGATAGTGTAACACCGAATCGAGAGAGTGTACGATTGCAATCACGTAGAGGTGTATAAAGTACCGATGTCATATTGTAATATTTTAGGCCCAAGTAGGAAATGAAGATTTATGGAGCTATAGAATTTGTATGTGGTAGTAGAATAAAGAATGCAATTGTCATTGAGGCAAAAGGATATGGCAAATCAGAGTAGAGATGGGCCCGCAATACAAATAACATAAGCTACAATTGCAATATTTAAATGCTTGAGGACTAAATTTGCAATTAAGGGAAAGTGGAAAATATAAAAATGGGAAATAAAACCAAAATGTCATTTGGTCTCCAAAAGCTAGGGCTTCAATGTTTTGAGAAGAAGAGAGCAAGGAGAGAAGAAGAGGAAGAAGAAAGAGAAGGAGGAGAAGTCCAAAAATCAGGTATGTTGTTGTCTTAGAATAAAGTGTATTTGAATTCTTAAAGTTTGGTATGGAGAATAGTTGGTCATTGGTCTAGGTTTTTGTGCAAGGATCACACAAACCTTTGAATTGTTGGGGTTATGAGAGTAAAACCCCAATTGGGAGAAAATAAACATGGAACCATCAAATTATGTGGTTTTATAAAGAATTGGTGGACCTTAGGTAGAGTTCTTGGATTTCACCTAGGGTTTGTGGTTTTGAGAGTTCCATGAACCAATTCAGAAGTATTGTGGAGTTGTTTTAAGATGAATTCCATGATAATTCTTGAGGTGTTAGGAATTATAGAAGTTGTATGAAGTGGTGGTATCGAGTGGGAAAATAGCGAAATCTGGGCAAATTTCGGAAGGTGTGTAGGTACATGTACGAGGGGGTGTACCGGTACGCACGAGAGCACCAAGGTGTCTTGGTACATGTACGAGGGAGTGTGCCGGTACACCCCACGAGGAAAGAGCAACATGTCTTGAGTACGAGGTCAGGGAATCTTGGAATGCATGTGTGCCTAAAATGCCTAGAATGCTATATTTTTGTGTAATTAAGCCCGGATTCGTACACCGATAGTTTAGGAACCTTAGTAAATGATTAAGATGGGTTCGAATAAGATTGGAACTCGACGAAAACGTTGCGCGTCATATATGCCACCGCGATATTCGTTGAGTGTGACTAAAGTTACAGGAAGTATGTTAAATTTATCTACGTTATCGTGACCAATTTAATATTTGCCGTATTTGGTTGAGATCTGAAGTTAAAAGCAAAGGCGGGAAAGTGTGGAAGCGTACTCGAGTTTAGCAAGCAAGGGTGAGAGTGTTCAAACTCACATTTGCAATCTCAGTGTATTATTATTATTATTATAAATTTGTTTCTGGCTGGTATTTGGTTTTGGATTGTAAACCATTTTTCAAGAAACAAGCGATGAATTAGAAAGCAAGCAAATGGTTTGGAGTTAAACCATTTTTGAAAAGCATAAGCGAATGGTTTGAGTTAAGCAATTTTTTGAAAAAGGAAATAGCGGAAATGGTTTGAATAATTAAACCATTTTTCAAGCAAGCAAGTAAGCAAATGGTTTTGAATAATTAAACCATTTTTCAAGCAAGCAAGCTAGTAAGCAAATGGTTTTGAATGATTAAACCATTTTTTTTCAAGCAAGCAAGCAAATGGTTTTAAATTGTAAAACCATTTTTCAAAGAGCAAGCAAGCAAGCGAAAAGAACTCTTTGTGAAAAAAGGCCTTCCCTTGGATTACAGCGAAGCAAGCTAGGTCGAGGTATTGATAGTGCACGGTGGTGTTAGGATCTCATACATGCATTTGTAGTTTTTGCACGGTCGGCAAACTTGGGACTACATCATGCATTTAAAGGACAGGTGGCGCGTGCGAGGGTATATAAGGTTATGAGCTCTAACTAAATTATGGTGATGCGACGAGGTCGAATTCCACCATATTTACCTAAAAAAATGTGATGCGGACAAAGGTCCTTCCACGCACGGTCGTGCGGGCTCGAGTGTCCACTGCCAAGTGATATTAGCGAAAATAGGCCTCTAGTGGTTGATGTTTTATAAGCATGATATACGGTTTTGAAAATCAACCATTGGTTCACGATTACCATGCGGGCTTTCGTAGAGTTTAAAGCAAGCGGTTGAGCCCCGGACTCCGTTTAGATTTCAAAGCGATCGGTTGAGCCAAGCTCAGTGGGATTTAAAGCGAAACCGGTTGAGTCTAGGCTCTGTTTTATTTTCCAAAGCATGCGGTTGAGCAGACTCAGTATTTATAAAAAGTTTTGAGAAACTTTTAAAGCAAGAGTTGTGAAAGGTTTTTTAAAGACTTTTCAAGCAAGATAAAGTAAACGAGCAAAAGAAATCTTGAAGTTTTATAAACTTCTAAGCGAGCAAGCAATAAGAGTTTTATCACGCTTTTAAAAGAAAAGCAGCAAAGCGAAAGCAAGAAAGTATTAAAGTTTTATAAACTTTTAAAGACAACAGTATAAAAGCAAGCAAGCAAGAAAAGTTTAGAAACTTTAAAAGCAGTAAAAGAAAAGTAAAGGCAAAATATTGTAAAAGAAAGTTTTACTACGAGTTTGAGGTGTTTTCAGGAAAAGAAAAACCTTTTATAAAGCATACACTCAGGCTCGTTTAGCTCATTGTTTTGTATTTTAAAAACTATTTTCCAAATACAGTGCAAGGCAATTTGAACCTGATAAATTCTCACGACATTGTACAAGTGCTGTAAATTAAGAATTATTTTGTAGAATATACTTTGAATTTGTATGGAACATATGTAATAACATAAGTAGTTTGGGAGAATGTGTTGAGGTATCATGTGATTGCCATATTTGGATATAGTGTAAATTGGATGTATAAGGATTTGGAGATTGTAGTATATGCGTAGTCATCTTTGCAGAAGTTTTCGCTACTAAGATTTTACCAAATCCTAAGTTCTCAAACCAAGAAAATTTATTATAGGAGGGTTTTAGCAAGCAATACGGCTTAGAAGCTGCAGGGTTTCTGATCGTTGAGGTAACAGCGGGATTTTTACCTGCGTGGAGTGTGGCACACCGCCGTGCGGTAGGGGGTGGGGGTGTGTTGAATAGGCTTTCTAGTTCTAGAACTCGACCATCACACATGATGGTGCATCCATATCTGAGCCATTTGGCCTTGAGTGTTCTATATACCTCGGCTCTTGCACCTCCTCCTCTGATTATGCATTGCCCGATTTGGTATCTGTTGGACCCTTGATGCAGGACACATACGCTATGGTATCAATCATAGATTGATAGTAAGACCGCTATCGGTACGTGAAAGGTATTGAAGTGAAGAGAAAAAAAAATTTAGAATGGCTTTACCCACTTTCTTTACCTTATTGTGGAAAACATACTTTTTATTGATTTTGTTTGGAAGGAAAGCGTGAGTCAATCCTTTTGGGGTATGTTAGCTCAACTTCTCTTATCTTGAGAAAGCCGTATCGGGCCATGCTTGTCTTAGGCACGGAGAAGATTGTGAGGAAGTACCACCCCCTCTAAATGCGTGTCTACCTTCTTCAAAAACCTGACGACTTTCTCTCATTGCATGCTTCATTTGTCTTCTTTGAAATCGATCATCTCGGCTTCTCAACTTCATCAGTCGACCTCATCAATTTCATGAAAATGTTCTTCATTTAAGAAGAACTTATAAATGCGTTCCTTCTTTTTTTCATTCGATTTTTCGTTCAAGCATTACACATATACAATCTATTAACTTTGTGACACTTTCGCAGTACACTTCGGCATCCTTACACTTGTCGAGAGATATGTGCAATGTGTTGCTTTAATCTTATTATGCCTATGAATATTGCTTTCAATTACTTACATTTGGGGTTCTTCTATTACCTAATGGTTCTGCATGCTCGACAATATCATGTTTGGAAAACCGTTACAAATGTTAAAACTAATAATGTATAAAGTAAAGCAAAAAATATCAAAGAGGAATTAGAAATTATTTTCTAATATAATTGTTCTTGACAAAAATTAAATTTCTACCAAGTGGTAAATAACTACAAAATTTCCATTTTGAATTAAATAAATTAAAAGTGTTATTTATAATATATTACCATACTAATTTAATATTAATATAATTAGATTAATTATTCTTATTTATGTTTGTTTTTCATAAATAATTAATTTTGAATTAACCTTATTTATTTTTGGTCAAATAAATAAAATAATAAAAAAAATTTGTATTTTATATTGTTCACAAAAATATAATTTATGGTTTTGTTAATTTATTATTCTTATTTTATTTATAATATATTACCATATTAATTTAATATTAATACAATTAGATTAATTATTCTTATTTATGCTTGTTTTTCATAAATTATTAATTTTGAATTAATCTTATTTATGTTTGGTAAAATAAATAAAATAATAAAAAAATATTTGTATTTTATATTGTTCTAAAAATATGATTTATGGTTTGTTAATTTATTATTCTTATTTTATTTATAATATATTACCATACTAATTTAATATTAATACAATTAGATAAATTATTCTTATTATGCTTGTTTCATAAATTAGTAATTTTGAATTAATCTTATTTATGTTTGAGTAAAATAAATAAAATAATAAAAATATTGTATTTTATATTGTTCACAAAAATATGATTTATGGTTTTGTTAATTTATTATTCTTATTTTATTTATAATATATTACCATACTAATTTAATATTAATACAATTAGATTAATTATTCTTATTTATGCTTGTTTTTCATAAATTATTAATTTTGAATTAATCTTATTTATGTTTGGTAAAATAAATAAAATAATAAAAAATATTTGTATTTTATATTGTTCACAAAAATATGATTTATGGTTTGTTAATTTATTATTCTTATTTTATTTATAATACACATACTAATTTAATATTAAATACAATTAGATTAATTATTCTTATTTATGCTTGTTTTTCATAAATTATTAATTTTGAATTAATCTTATTTATGTTTGGTAAAATAAATAAAATAATAAAAAATATTTGTATTTTATATTCTAAAAATATGATTTATGGTTTTGTTAATTTATTATTCTTATTTTATTTATAATATATTACAATACTAATTTAATATTAATACAAATTGATTAATTATTCTTATTTAAGCTTGTTTCATAAATTATTAATTTTGAATTAATCTTATTTATATTTGGTAAAATAAATAAAATAATAAAAAATATTTGTATTTTATATTGTTCACAAAAATATGATTTATGGTTTTGTTAATTTATTATTCTTATTTTATTTATAATATATTACCATACTAATTTAATATTAATACAATTAGATTAATTATTCTTATTTATGCTTGTTTTCATAAATTATTAATTTTGAATTAATCTTATTTATGTTTGGTAAAATAAATAAAATAATAAAAATATTTGTATTTTATATTGTTCTAAAAATATGATTTATGGTTTTGTTAATTTATTATTCTTATATTATTTATAATATATTACCATACTAATTTAATATTAATACAATTAGATTAATTATTCTTATTTATGCTTGTTTTCATAAATTATTAATTTTGAATTAATCTTGTTATGTTTGGTAAAATAAATAAATTAATAAACAATATTTAAATTTTATTGTTCACAAAATATGATTGATGGTATTGTTAAATTATTATTCTTATTTTATTTATAATATATTACCGTACTAATTTAATATTAATACAATTAGATTAATTATGCTTGTTTTTCATAAATAATTAACTTTAAATTAATCTTATTTATGTTTGGTAAAATAAATAAATTAATATTTTTATTTTATTTATATTGTTGTTCTAAAATACGATTTATAGTTTGGTTAATTTAGTATTCTTATTTTATTTATATTTGCAGTAAATATATTTTATTTATTTATATTTATAGTAAATATATTTTTAGTTGAAGCTATGACTTAAAAATGGGTTTGGTGATAAAGCTTGGCGTCGTTTTGGCCTTTTAAGTGGCGCGTGGTTTATAGTTACAATTTTTTAAATTCTCCATATCAAAACAACGTCATTTTGCACTGCGCGGGTTCAAAACGGCGTCGTTTTGGATTATTTAAAATGGCGTCATTTTGGTTTCTAATACACCTAAACGACGTCGTTTTATTTTGCATTTAAAAAAAAAAATGATGAAACTGACGTGCGTTTTGTCTTGCGGAAGTGAACGGCGTCGTTCAACTAAATGCCAAGAGGATCTTCTTCCTCGTTTCAAAATCCAATTTCCAACGGGGAGGAGGGAGGGAGGGCGGGTGGGTTTGGATCTCACGTGATCGGCGGCAGCGGTCGGTGGTGACGGAGACGGCAGTGGCGGTGAGGCTTTTGGGCGAGTCCCAGGGCGATTGAGGTCACGGGGAGAAAATCCCATATTTCGATCGGGGCGGTAAGGTTTCTTTCCTCATATTGCTTCAGTTCTTGGTTCGGGAGAAAATATGTTCTTAAACATTTGATCGAGGCGGGTAAGGAGAAAATCCCGTTCTTGGTTCTTCGTTTCTGTAACTTTGTTCTTCGCTTGGCAATTTGTAATTTTGTATTCATGTTGTGGGTTTTGCTTGGTTCACAAGTTTTTTCCTTTTCAGAAAATCTTTGAAAGGTGAATATTTTTCTGGATTTTTTGGTTCAGTACAAAACAAGGATTCGATTTTTGTCTTCTGTAGAATCTGTAGAAAGTCATCTCGGAACTCGGCCAGAGTTAACTCAGGTTAATCGATTTATCTGAGAGTTCCGCAGATTCAAAGCATAGTATGGTATCGATTGCCGGTGTCGACTCGGTTAGGGCCGGCCGATTCTGACTTGGCCGAGTCGTATCGGACTCGGTAGTTTTAACCACTGGAATTTTGGAAAGCAAGTATTTGTCTCAGCCAGTCTTCACGTGCTCGCCCGACGGTCATCTCCTCCGTACCATGTTTACTTGTGTGATCGGCTTTCCCAAATCCCTTGCATTGGAAATTAACAAAAAAATTAGGAAGTTTCTCTGTGAAGTCTGAGAGAAAAAATAATAAAGTTCATCCCAGTTAGGCTGAGACCTTTGTCACCAAATAAAAGTTAGCGAGGGGGTTTGGGGTTAAGAATATTCACATTAATCTCGCTTTTTTATGGCGAGTGGGGTGGAAAATGTTAGTAAACGGAGATAGCCTATGGAGTCAAGTGCTTAAAAGCGAATATGTGTGCGGTGGCCTAACTCCCACTAAGATTTGTCAAAAGCCACATGCCTGCAATTTATGGAGTGTAATCTACTACTCGTGTGCATCAAAGTTCTCAGCGTGTTTTAAATGAATTGTAAGCACTTCTCTATTTTGGAAGGACCCATGGTTAGATGATTTTGTATACGTAAGACTGAAAATTCCAATTTTAAAAAAAATGATAAGCGGTAATTTACGTAAAAATCGAAATTTTTCTAGATCTCGGATAGTGAAGCGGACTTCAGTTAGAATGGGTCTCGCGAAATCTAGCTACCCACGTCGGGCCCGTCGAATTAAAGACGGTTAGATTCACGTTTCGAGGCAGAGTAATCGGGTCTTGGAGTACCGCAGTTTGAGAGACATGTGATGTGACAAAAGTGCTTTACTAAATGTACTCTTATGACACATGTTGCAAGATTAGAGAGATGATGGAAATGAATGGCCTAGATAGTGCCAAGTGTCAAAAATCAAGAAAAGGGGACATAAGTGGAATTTATGGAAAGTTTAATGAGATAAGATGATTAGTGCCCAAATAGTGCTATTTTGAGCCCTATTCGAGATAGGTTTTGAGTGCTTTTTGCGCACTAATCGTATCAATTAAGCCAATTGAGGTGTTCAGGTCTACTTAGTATCGCTTTATGCGTTTTGAGGTTATTTTTGTGGTTATTTTGCGAGGTTTTTGCATACCTTGAGTTCAATATCGAGATGTCTTTGAACCTGAAGATTGAACCCATTTATCAGCCATCAAACATATCAGAATTCAATGAAGGAATGATGGCAAGGTGAAAAATGGATGCGTGGAAGTGCGGTGTGCGAGCTGATGAAGAAACGAGCGACCAGGGGAAATTTCGTTGTGATTGCGAAAATTTATTTGGGATTAACGAAAAATTCGCCAATCATGAAAATTTCGCGATCACAACAGTGAAAACCATGAGCTAAGCGAAAATTCGGCTATCTTGAAAATCCAGCGTGCCTAGCGAAATTCTCCATTTTGTATCTCTCAAATTTTAGCTAGGCTGACGAAATTTTTGCTAACTAAGCCGAAATTCAGTGTGCATAGCGAAAATTTGTGATTTCGCTATCTCAGTGCAATTTCGCTAGGCTAGCGAAATTCCATTGAACTAAGCGAAATCTTCGCCACCTAATCCTATACTGTTGATTTGTGTAGTGTGTCAAGCGGCCCTAGTTTTGGTTTATTACCTCTTTGTCCCTTGTATTAGCCAATATTTGGGTTTCTTGTATTTTCATACATTGGGTGGCCTATATAAACCCCCGTCACGTTTGTAACCCTACATGATCTTTTTGGCAACTTTTTCATTTTATGTAAATATCTCCCGCAGCTTCAGTTAGGGTTTGTTTTTCTCTCTTCTCTCTCCTCTTTCTTTACATTTTCTAGAAATTGTAAACACCTGCGAGGATGTGACTCGAAGTGCTTGGCTAAGCCTCATAACTTTGAGGAAGGTAACTGGCTTGGTTTTTGGGGCGGTTGCGGGTTGTCTCATGTTTAAATCTTCTGGTGCGTATTTATGGCTCGACTTTTCAAATTAGGGTTGAATATAATTTAATGTCATTACTTTGTAATACTTACCATGCTTTAGAGATGCAGTGCATACTTATTGTTAGATGCCTTTGTTATTCTTAGATAGCCTTTACGAGCCGAAATGAGGTTGAGTGCTAGGGTTTTATTGAAAGGAGGCGTGAATGCATGTTACTGTGTTGACTCCAAATAGGAGTGTTTCTAGGGTTGGAGTTTAGTTAAATAAAGATCAGGTTATGGCTTGGAGTATGGGTTGCCATGATGCGAGGATAAAACTTAGGGACCTTTATTTACCCCCATGTTGTCAAGTAGTGACTAAACCTTGAGTTACCTTTCACACTTCACTTTTAGTTTTTACAATTAATCAGTATCCAAACAACTCTCACTGTTTTGAACAAAAATCCAAAAATCCAAACTAAAAGCCTCCATAAACAGCAGCGATCACGAATCATTCCTAGAATGAAAACCCGTCCCAGTGTTCGACCACTAGACACTATCTTTGCGATGGCTTGATACGAGTAGGAGAATATAGGAATGCTATAAATTTTGTTGATTAAAGCTCACCTGCGTAGCCTGAATCAAATGGCGCCGTTAGGGATGGTCTTAAACTACGTTTGATGGTTGAAGTGTACTTGTAATCCTCGTATTACAAGTGAAGGTGACCTTTTTAATCCTTTTGTATCCCGATTCTTGTAAGCTATGAGTTTAAATCACTGCGGTAGTACCTTTGTTTTGTTTTCATCTACGGTCAGGTTTATTTTAGCTAACAATAACCCTTTTCTGTGCGAGTTGGTTTGTGCTCTTTGTTGTATCTCGGTT